>APFE030334192.1:42129-75244 GCA_000404065.3 Pinus taeda | reverse complement strand
CCCACATGAAATTTGCTATAATAGAATTGATTCTATTGATAGTCACTTTTGGTAACTTGTATATATGAATCCAATAAATGTAGATAATTTGAAGCATTGATCTAATCATAACTAGTCTACCCCCCAAAGATAACCATTTGCGATACCATAATGACAAATTCTTTTCAAATTTCATAATGATCCATTCCTAGTCCTTGTTCTCATAATTGTTCAGTTTAATGAAGAGACCCATATACCTAAACCTGTTAAGCACAACAATGGCGAAGACAAAATTAATGAAAGATCAACCTTGAATCCATTATTATTCACAATGATACATATTACAAATCTAGTGACCCTTAGTTTCATATTCCAAGTGGTCTCTTGGACTCCCTTTGACTATTCAACTTCCACACCAATCCTTGGAGGATTAGGTGTCCAACATTCCCCCCCTAATCCAAAGTGGTATGTATGATTCCAAGAGGAGAGTTGTAATATAAAATGTGTAACAAAAATGCATGTTAGCACTAAGTTGAATGTGCTCTCTGAAATGTTGGTATAAGGGGGTGGTTTAAGGATGACCACCAACACTAAAACGCTTAGTGCAGTTCCTGGAACTCTTCCAAATTTGGCAAGAAGTTGAAATCTTCTGCTAGAGGAAGTGTCCCTAATGATTTAGAGAGGGAGACCTTCAACCTAGAAAAGGGAGGTCTACAACCTACGGTGGTTTAAGGATGACCACCAACTCTGGAATGCTTAATGCAATTCCTGGAACTCTTCCAAAACTGGAAAGAAGTGGAAGTCTTCTAATAGGGGAAGTGTCCCCAATTATTTGAAGAGGGAGAAGCTCAACCTGAAAAGGGAGGTCTCAACCCTGCATAGATGGTTTAATTCTAACCACCAACCAAAGGCATGCTTAGGGGCATTGTTGTCTCTAGCTACAACTCTGAATTTTGGATGACAGGTTGTGGCTTAGGCTTGCTTCATGTGGCTTTGAATCTTGTATATGACCATCCCTTGCCCCCATGTCAAATACAAGGTGCGAAGATGGAGAAAACTCAACTGCAAGACTATTCAATACTCTAGAACAAGTTTTGACATATGACTTGAATATCTTCTTGGTTGTTGAAGCCCATTTCCAAGAAGAAATACATCCAAGTTGAATCTTTGTTCTTGCAGGAGGCTTATTTTTGAAAAATTTGTTTGAAGAATGAGTGGTTTTATGACAATTCTCACATGGATGAAGATCAAAACAACGATATTTCATATGGACAACTCGGTCACAGTGTTGGCATTTAACAATCTATTGTTGCTGATGTGGAAGAGGAGCAAAATCTAGAACATATGAAGGTGAACTGTCATGAATAAATCCAAAACTCTTAAACTGGATGCCCTTTGAGTAATCTAGAATATGAAAGGACACATCCTTTTCATATCCAAGGCCAATTTTTTTCTTGTTGCTAACAAGATCTTCCTAAGGTCTGATGGTGGGATTGGGAAGTGTAACTTGAATTTCTATATCTTCTAATGAAATGGGTACTGCATCTGAATCAACCTCAACTTTACTAAATTGATGAATTGTTGGTTGTTGATAAGATCATGTTTCAAATTCAAATAGGGTATTGTTCTGAACAAAAACAAGTTCAAAAGGATGCCTTTTCTGTTGTAACTCACTTGCTGAAGTTGAGACTCCAACAACAAAAATTCAATATTTTCTTGTACATTTTTCAAATAGATTTGAATGTCTTTGACAATGGATTTGTTAATCATAATTGTATTTTCCATAGTAGAATGCATTAGACTATTTAGTAATTCTAATACATCACCAATTCGATCCATTTCATAATACTGTCACTGCCAAAAAAATTGATTGGCATGCAACTTTGTCTTCAAAAAAATTCTTCAACTAAATATGTAAGCTCTCAATATACTTTCATACAACATATAACATATGGCCATAAAAAAAAGGTGTGAATCCCGCATACCATATTACATACTACTTTCATGTGATACCACACATACCTATGGCATGTTCATCACATATAACACAATGTCTTCAAATTATATGCCACATAAAAGGGTCAACATACTCATGGTTTATGGTCTTCAAAACATATCACTTAACATATGAACCAAAATTCTAATTTAATATGTATGAATATATATCAACAAACCTCCTAATATATATTAATCCACCATTATATATACCATACGAACCCTACGGACTTCAACACACCATTAAATGTAGGTTTAAACTAATCAACAAAATTCCACAACTTTCACCACAATCCACACTTGGTAATTAAGGCTTAAGATAGGAATTTGTAATCAGGGGTCTCAACATATAATGAGTAGCGCATATGCATGAAACTACACAGAGAATAGATCAATGCATCAACGCTAGAGCTAGAGTCAACATACATACCAAGACTAATTCAACTCTTTTCTTTGGGCTTTGACTTAGATATAAAGATCACGAATCAAATACATTACCAATCACAATAAAAATCTGAACACCACACCAATTAAACGACCAAAGCAACCAACCCCCGTGAAATCCCCTTCACACGAATTTCTGCATTGGGCTGGTATTATGTAGCAGTAGGATGATGATGCCAAGGTTTATGAATCCAACCTTCGATGAAAGAACACACAGGAACCGCAGGACCGATGGAAGATTTCTATCGCTGGAATCAACCCTTGAAAATCCCTACTAGGGCCTCATGAATCACTGCACATCCCTGGTAAAGACTAATGAATCACAAATATGGTTATGCTTTTAACGAGCCTATCAATCCTGTGGCATTGGGGGTTTCCTAAAAATTTCATTGTTATTACCTCATCCATGGATTTGGGAACCGTCATGGAAAAATTAGAGGATAGAGTTTATTCAAGCCCTCTCGATTTTGCTTCCGATGTGAGGATAACTTTCACCAATGCCTTGAAATATAACCCTCCTGGCGATATGGTTCACAATTTGGCCAAAACCCAATAGCTCAGGCGGTATCTATGAGTCCAAACAAGTCTTGTGTGTGACACCTGAGAGCCTACAGACCATTATCCAAGCATTCATTGAGTGGGAAGACATAGTAGGAAAATAAAGGCCACAAAACAAGTGGATAAAATTAGAGCAAGCTAGAATAGTCCCGCTCTGATACCATGTTAAATGCAATAATGGAAAAGAAAGGATATATGAAGTATCAACTGTGAATCCATTATTATTCACAAGGATAAATATTTATACAAGTCTAGTGACCCTTAGTTTCATATCCCAAGTGGTCTCTTGGATTCCCTTTGACTGTTCAACTTCCACACCAACCCTTGGAGGTTTAGGTGTCCAACATAGCCCTCCATCCATTGGCACCACCTGAACATAATTTTTTTTGATAATCTCCCACATCATTGGGTCCTCATGGTCATTCAAGTTCAATACAAGCTTACCCTTGATCATGATTAAGATTGAAGCTTCCCCAAAACTAGACAAGATCTAATAAAAATCCCTCCATTCCGAAATCAAGGTTTTTTTGATCAGTTGAATATCATCTACAAACATCAAATGTGAAATAATAATTCTCCTAGATAGATTGCATCAAGAAATGATACCCCTAGAGCATGCCTCCATAATCCTCCTACTTAAACCATCAATCAAAATCAGAAACACGAGAGGTGATAGAGAACATCCTTGTTTGAGACCTCTAGATGCCTTGAAAAATTCTAAAGGAAAAGCATTAATAATAATCACAAACTTCACTATAGAAATGCAAGCCATGATCCATTCAACCATCAATACTTTGAAGCCAATCTTATGAAGGATCAACCTTAAAGGTTCTCAATCCACGTTATCGTAAGATTTAATTAAATCTATCTTCATGAGACAAGCCTAAATATGACAAGATTTAATTGAGTGTATACATTCCTGGGTAATGGAAATCATTCATGAATCTATCTATGTTCTAAGAAACCAAATTATTCGACAGAAATACGCTTACATAAAACAAGTTTTACCGTGTTAGATACTAGTTTGGAAATCAATTTATAAATTGTAGTACAAATAGAAATAGGATGGAAATTGGTAAAGGAAGAGGGATTTGAAACCATAGAAATAAGATAAATGAAGGTATAATTTATTGAGCCGAAGATCAGACAAAGGTGACGAGATTCCTTGACCATAAACGAAAGTTCCGTTAGCATAATATCCTAAAAATGAATGAATAGCTCCACATACCATCCATTTGGTCTGGGGCTCTTGTCCCTCGCCAAATATTTTAAAACTCCTAATACCTATTCTTTAGTGACTTGTCTCCCAATGATATCCTTATCCTCCTCACTAGCCATATTGGGGAAGAGGATTATAACCTCCATTTGTATGTCAAATTGTACCCCTTATCTAGCTTTGTATAATAGACTAAAAAAGTGGATTCCTTCCCCCTCATTATCCTTTTGTGTAAATATAGGTGTAGGTTTTAACCCCATACAGAAATTACCTGCATACGAATTCTAAATCACAGGAAAAATAAAAATGAGAGAGCATAACACATAAAACACATATACACAGAGATTTCCCACTGGATCTCAAAACGAGACTACCAGCTTGATTTTTCATTATATTCCTTTCAATGTTACAATACATATTTATACATGCCGAAGCATCCAATACCATGGACCGAAAACCATCGCGTTCAAAACCATGGACCGGAAAACCATAGGTAGGTTCGCCCAACCTAATATAGGGTCCAAAAAAATTTTTCTCGGGGCGCTGCCCCGAACCCTGTAGAGGGGGCCTACCTGCCCCCCTCAAACCCCTCGGATAGGGCGGGCTGTCGCCCCCCCTATCACCCCCCCGCTGCGCAATCGGCACAGCAAAGGGGGGGCTCCGCCCCCCCTCTAACCCCCCGGTTCACTACATAGGTTAGTCGTGGAAAGAATATAACACAACCCAATAATAGGATGGCCCTCACCATCTCTAGTATCCCAAATGGTGTTCTATTTCCTTCTAAATGGCACTTGATTTTGAAAAAATCTAGTGTTATTCTCTTCTTCTGCCACCCACCTCACCCTACTATTTATACACCAATCCTCTTCTTGTGTTTTTAATATCTCATTCTTTATATCTTCAAGAGAAAGAAGCTTTTTCTTTTTGGAGGAAGATAAATATTGCAGATCCTTTGGATCCACCAAAGTATTTATCCTCAAATCTATAGAGATCAGTTCCCTCACTAAATCCTTCTTCTTGTCCCTAACCTAAAACTTGATTGTTGTCTTCAACACTTTGAGCTTATAGAAAACTATGCCCATTACATGAAACCCCATGCCCCAGAAGTGTATAAATCCATGTATCTTGAACCAAATATTTAAAGGCTTTTTCCTTAAGCTAGTGATAGTTAAACTTGAAAGGATAGGCCTTCTTCGATATTTCACTAGACCGTTCCAAAAAAATAAAAAATTGGTCAGATAATAATGTAGAGAAGATCCAAGAAACCAAGATTTCCATGTTCCATGCCAAGTTTGAATGAGCAAGGAAATGATCTAGTCTTTTTGAGATACCCTCATTCCCCAAATTCCCATTCCTCCATGTCGGGCTGATTTTTGTAGGCTTGGCATTCATCAATTAGTATAGTGCAAAAAAATCATTGAATAAAGAACCCAAATTGTCCTCCTTACTATTGAGTCCCTAGACCTCATCGTTATCCGTAGTAAAACTCAGGTTGCCTGCCAAATTTAGAGAACTCAGGTCCAACAAACCACTAACTTCTATGTGATCCCAAAATCTCTCCCTGTCTAGGAAATGGGTGTATATATTGAGGAGATAAAGGTGAACATCATACCCTCTTTGAAATACTACTAATAAAATTCCTACATTAAAAGATCTGAAATTAATCAAATTTGGATCCCACATAGTGGCTAGTCCGCCTGAGAGACCAGAGGAACTGGTTAGACACACAAACCAGAGAGGACAAATATTCAATAAATAGTCCCACATATTTTCCCTATAGGACATATTCTCTTGATATAAAACCATAATCAAATTATAAATTTGGATGATACTACATAGGGATATTGTTTTCTAGGCAGATCCCAAAGCCCACACATTAAATGACATAACTCTCATTTTGAGGAAGCCTACATGGGAAAATCCCCTCTAAGGGCCTGAGAACTATAAATATTAACAACAAAATTCCCAACCTTGATATAAGCATGATCATTATAATGTAGAGGAGGATCCCCCAATGTTTCCTGAAAAGATGGGAGAAGATAGGAAGGGTCCATGCAACAGTTTGAGATCTTATTAAATTTAACAACTTTTTTCTTCTAAGTAGTGTTATTTTTCATATAGTTAGGACTCACAATGACTTCCACCTCAAGGAAAAATGACTTCTTGATAGGAAGGGGCTCTACCCCAAAAGATATGGCTCATGCCAAGTTTTCTAGCTCCACATCTTCTGAGACTAGAGAGGATGTTAAGCCTAGCGACACCCCAAATTTGATAAAAGATAAATAATTTTACTTCAAAAGATTAACACCTTCTGCCCTAATCCTTTTATGCCTTTCAAAATAAGGCTCACTTATGTTGCAGGTTGTCCTATCAGACCTTTTGGAGAAGAAATTATTCATAGGAAAACGCAATGCGAAAGCCATTTTCCCAACCCTAGTGTTGTAGAAGTTACAATTCACTTGAAGGGAGATCTCTCCACCAAAACATGCCAAGACAACATCACTACTAATAGGAATATTGACATCAATAATACGAGAAGAGGATAAAATTTTATTACCTTGAGATGATAAATTAGTATTAGTAGAATTTTGACATATATCCTACCTTAGATGTTTTTGATGTTGCCTAATCCACTCACCATGATGAGAACCCCTCCATCGGCCCAGTGCAAACCTCCTAGGGCATTCCGCCATGATGTGACCCATCGCATGATAATAGAGGAACCTAAAAGGAACCCCCAATAGTATAAACAATGCCTAAAAGAGAAAAGATCCAAGAAGAGATCAATTTATGCCAATAAACCTCTTGCATAATCCATTTCTACTAATAACCAAGAAATACTCTTATCGAGGTTTCCCTGGATTCCTTCCTCCAAATTGAAAAATTTGCTTATATTTTTTGCAATGGCTAAAATGGCCTCCTTAGAACAAAAATCTAAATGTAAGCCAAGAATTTTTACCCATAAACTATTATGCCTAGGCACATATTTCAGAGGATTAAAACCAACTTGCCAAAGTCGGAGCAAGGGAAATCCCCTACCTTTAACCCATGGAATGGCAACAATGTGTGTTACATCATCGAAGCTTCGAAAGTGAAAGGAACCATTCGTTCAATAGAACTCTCACCTTTGGCCTATACTTTAGAAGAGGAGACCAAATTTTATCAACCCACATCTTCATTTGATCCCCTAATATCTTGGAGAATTCCCACCTTCCTACTAATGACCTCTTCTTCAAACCTTCCATCTTATCCCAATAAAAATCCACCTTGAGAACTAGACCTTGAACTCTATTAGATGTCTTAATCACCTTCCTCTACCTAAAATTATTTCTCGAACCCCACCATCCACTAATACCCCTTGCTAAACCGATCCCTCACCACGGCCTGCCGATACCTCTACAAATTGCTTGTACATAGGATGTTTAGTGTTTTCTTTTGCTAAAATAGTGACCTTGATCAACTCCTCCAACCCTAGGGAGAAATCACATAATAGTGTCCTTTATAACTCCATTGATCAAAATAACACTATAGAAACCCTAAAATAACTATTGAGATCTTATAACAAATCCTAAAGAATCCATACAACCATATTTTGACCATCGAATAGACGACCCAAATGACATATGGGGAACCTCGAATAGTAGAACCTGCTAGCACATCCTTCATTAAACTGCCTCCATCTAAAATCAAGAAAACCTAACAATGATAGGAAATGAAAAGATGAAATATAGTCACAATCTAGAGACTGAACATGGAGAAAATCTCCATGTCACATATACAAATATCCCACCACCCACAAAGTGGCCTACATGCATGAAAATGCCTTATATAACGCATGAAGAAAGAAAATCACTTCAATATTGACCCACTCTACTCCTTGGGTCCACCAATCATGTTTTTTCATGTATTTCTCTTTTTTTATGTAGCAAGGTCCATCAAAAGTATGAAACATGAGTACTCCTTGTATAAGGAATTAAATTTTGCATCCAAGTACTCCCGCTCAAAATTTGAGTAAAACCTTGGGGAGACAAGTTGAAAAAGTAGTTTTATTATTTTATTATATTTTAATACTTTTACTTTTTTACTCTAAAAATGGTGAATCATCCCCCCATGGTTGACATCATCATCTTGAATCTTGTTGGTTCTTATAAAGTTTATTTTGGTTGTACATTTTTCCTAAGAGGCCCATTTTAGACCTCAAAAGTTCTCTAATGATAGATCACGTAGGCCAACTAGAGTGTGTGTTCCACTAGTAGATCCTATCTCCAACACCTGTCAAAATGTCATATGTAGTGTTTTTTACTTTTTTGATGACCATGTTAAAGATATTGGACCAGGTACACGTCCTGCATTTTTAAATCCTCTTTATAGTTTATGTGTTTATGTCTTGAAATAGTCTTTAATTTTTAAATTATCTTCAATTGATGAGTTTGAATTTAATGTATATGTTATTATGCTCAATTTGTTATATATGTTAAATTATGTTTATAATTTGTACACCCTTGGTAGATCGAAGTTGAGGATCATAGTGTGGTGTCGATCCCTCGGTGGAGCAACACTACAACCACTATCACACTAGAGGTTGTTAGGGACCATCATACATGGATCACATGAAATATGGGTAAAATCCCTGCTACCTCAACTACTAGGTGTAGTTTGACTTTGATGCTGGAGAGCATAAATAGGTTGATCAAGACATACCACAAGGCCACCTCCTACATTCCATACATAGGATTAGGAGCCTAGAGGTTATAGGCCCAAATACTTGGGAGGAAGTGAAAAATTACACCAAGGACATTGATGTTCATGGGCTATTGTTTGACATCCCTCTAGAGCGTTGTGCTAGACATGTTGGTCTGATTCTGCTCAAATATTTTAAGAATGTTGATGAGACCCCTCTTTTTTATTATCAATTCATTAAATCTTGGGGCTACTTCCCCCACCATGACTAGGTCCCCATTTACATTGTAGAGCATATTTATGTAGATTTCATGTTACATATGTGGCTAGATTACACCAAGGCTAAATCTAATTTTTATGGCCCAACTTAGGACATAGCTATGATCGTGTTGAGGCTCGTAGGGACCCTGATAATGTACCCCCACCTTTATATTGTTTCCACTACCATATCAGAGTTTGTTATTGCCGACGTAGGTAGAGGAGTTGTCACAACTCGTCAGTAAGACCAAGCATGCCATTGCAGATAGCATGCAAAAGACATTGTCAAGTGCAAAGGTCACATTGTGTGGAGAGATGAGTAGAACACCATTGTTGCCTCATGACCTGATAGTTCCATTATATGATGATTCATATCTTGAGAATCTACCCATTGACCAAATTTTGTCATATGTATGTATGTGTCGTGATGCCACCTGTGACACTTGGAGCATTCATGACTCGTGCACCACAGACCAGGTACATATATATGAAAATTTTGACTCTTATTGTCAAATTATACATTATTTATATTAACAAGTTTGTATTAGATTTCATTTATATTAATAGTTTCATGATAACATGTAGACACAACCCAACTACATGGATGAGCATCCGAGGTCATTCTAGGGGAAAGTTGATCAACCATAGTAGCCTCCACCAGTGTATGTTTCCATGGATTATCCTCTACCTCCAGATAATAACACTCATGTGACTGGAGAGTCACTATGTACAACCACATGGACCAATAGTTTAGGTAAAAAAATTTATTCCCAAGATTTGAGCATTTTCTTTTTGTAGGTTACATGCATGTGAATTAGTTTATAGACTAATTATAATTTATCTTTTCCATTGTGTACATAGGCCTAGATGTATAGTGGTGTCGATGTCGTAGCTATGTAGACGCATGAGTGGACTTTTAGGTTAGAGGCATTGGCAACACAGATCCATTGATGTAGGCCCCAATCTTTTAGCCATAGGCAAGGGAGCACCAAACCTAGATTGATCAGATCCCCATCCTACCTAACTTCCATTTGGACTTGAGTGTGGTTAGTAGATTCATATATGTAATTAAATGTGGTTCTAAGTCATTTATTTCCAGATTATTGGTTTTTTTATGAATAATGATCTAATTAATTTCAATTTAAATATGTTATATTGTAGTATCGGATTATAGATGCTTACTTTGCACAACATAACTCACCTAGGAGTTCTAATGGTACTTAGAGTGGATAGTTTGTATATTTATAGGCCCATTTCATATGGTACATTCACATTTGATAGAGACTCTATATATTTTCATACATGGACAGTTTATAGATGTACACAAACATTATTTCAGTTTTTGGATGCTTATTATTTGAGTTTGTGGATGTACATGAACATTATTTTAGTTTCTAGATGCTTATTATTTCACTTTATGGATGTTTATGTAATCTAAGTTGTATATATTTTCATATGGACAATTTATCAATACATTCATTATTTCAGTTCATGGGTGTTTATTAATATTGTTATGGATATTATTTAAATTTTAGTTTATGGATATGTTAATTATTTTGCTAGTTTAAAAAACATTATATAATATAACTTTTATTTAAAAAGGATAACAATTTTGAGTTCTAGTTTCATAAACTAAGAAAATAAGTACAATATTACTATTATGCAAGTCACTTTGATACTTAAAATGAGCTAAAATATATCATGTACATCAAACTGGCTTGTAGAAAGTGCCTTTTAGTGCAATCAATGTATGTTAATTTAAAAAATTAATGATATGTTTCTATAATTTTATATAATTTTTATGAACTTTTCTAAATTTACTTGGTTATCCAAGTATTTCAATCAATTCCTTATCTCAAGGTTCAATTAAAAAACACAAAAGGATTAAAAATAAGTTTTATTCAAATTTTATTTCTTTTGAGGTAATCTACAAGAGCTTAGTCATAACATGTTCTAAGTCATACGTATTAGAATTTAATATACCAAAAAAATTAATGATATGTTTCTATAATTTTATATAATTTTATGAACTTTCCTATATTTACTTGGTTATCCAAGTATTTCAATCAATTCCTTATCTTAAGACCTTCAATTAAGAACATTCAAGAAGTAAAACTTTACAAAATAACAATTCTAAATCTTCTTAGTTTCATACTCTAACAAAATAAGTACAATCTTACTAGGATGCAAGTCACTTTGATACTCAAAATGAACTAAAATATATCATGTATCAATTTAATATTGAGCATGGAAAGAATTGCAAATATGCTTAATATTGGATTTTAATGCAATGAGTGTATGTTATTACAATGATTTTAGTAATAAATTATTTGAATTCTAAAGTCATCCATATTATAATAAAAAATCAATATATAGAATTTTTTTTGATATAGCAATATACCATTGAATGGTCAACTCTTTTAAGTATTTCAATCAATTCCTTATCTCAAGGTTGAATTAAACAACAAAAATAGGGTTGAAATAATTTTGATTTAATTTTAAAAGATGTCTTGTAAACAACAAGTTTTATTCATTATCGTTTCTTTTGAGATTATCTATGAGAGCTTATTCATATCATGTTATAATTCGTATGTATTGGAATTTAATATACCAAAAAACAATATATGATAACATTTATATAATTTTATATAATGTTATGAACTTTCCTAAATTTACTTAGATATCAATTCCTTATCTTAAGGTTCAACTAAAAAACTCAAATATGATTCAAATAAGTTTTATTCAATTTTAAAAGATGTCAAAATGTCAACTACAAATAAGTTTTATTTTATTTTATATCGAATTGACATATGCCATTTATTAATAACATACAAATATTTCAACATTGTTCATAACCTAGATAGTTAAATTTTCATTTAAAATAAAATAATATTATAACAACTTTTGGTTAAATTATTAATGGATTTTGATTTTAGATCTTTCTTTATTCTATATCTATGGGGTTCACATAAGGATCCTATCCCTAAAAATAAAACATCCTTGAAATTTGGAAAATTTTAGAAACTTAAGTACCTCAAGAAACCTAAAGCTTATATAACATATATACACCATTGTGAATCCATCCTAGACTAGAGGGAAACATTTATCTATGAATTTTATTCCCATTCAAAATTACAAAATTGCAAAAGTATTCAACTATCACATTTCCAAATTACAAAATTCATATGTTGATATATTATACTAGATTAGGTTACATCTGACTACTGTATATACAACTTCAGGGCTTTCCATTTGCATCATATACTCATCTTCCCAATGGGTGATAGCAATGCAAGTCTCCATAATACGTTCATAGTAAAATTTTTTGATCTTCCATCTCCTTGGTCCACCTGTCTTTGTTTTGATTTCTATGTGATTGCTGCTATGATTAGATGACTATATTGGAAATATATATATTTAGGCATAAAATCTCTATAAATGATTTAAGCACCCTCTTTCTTAACCTTTTCAAAAAAATGACCCATCACAAACGTGTCACCAATTCGATTTTGAACTGTATCTTCGTACAATTGCACATGGATGTTTTTCACTTGTGTGCATCACATCAAATAATAGGTCACATTCTCTTCATTTCCTGAGGGGGTGGTGACAACAAAAACATTTCCTACAACCAAAATGTGAAATATGTATTAGTTATACATTCAAGCTCTCAATTTAAAGATTAAATCATTAATGATAGATGCCACATACCTTCCCTTACAACATGAGAGACTCGACCATGATCAAGTGAAATGATGGCCTCATAATCATGCATCTCTTTCCACAACAGAATTGGATGAAGTCCCTTTGGATTAAGAGGGAAATATTTCCATCCTTTTACGTACAATTTGTTTGTTTTACATTGATTAAGTCTGCATATATCAACACCAATGAAAAGCTCACAAGTGTTTGTGAGTTTTCTTGTCTCAATGGCAAATATTTCCCCCAGTTCCTTACTCTACACTGAATGTAATTCCCTTGTTCCTTATATAGCATTACAATACCAAGGAATGTATCTACTCACATCGTCGAGCTCACCAAGCAAGAAGAAACTACACATAGGCCTAATAGATCCATGACCTTCATGTTCTAAATGGGGTCTATACCAGTTGGTCACCATTAGTGATGATTTGAGTTGATCTACATCATGATTCATTTGGTACCTCCTAAGTGCTCACTTCACATAAGAACCTACAACATCATTCTCACCCTTTCCATGTCTTGCTTCAAAATATCTCCAACTATGTTGATTTTTTGTCTTCTTGTGTAACTGACTCAACCAATAAAACCTAATTTTTGACTTGAACTTCCCTGCACATCCATCTGACCATATCCAATTCTTTTTGAATGATATGTAGTTTTTTTGAATGATTCATAAATCAATTCAAATGAATGTTGAATGAACAATATGTCATGCTCACTATCATTGTCGATATAGAAGTGATACTCCTTAATCATATCACATCACTCATTTGTGTTATGACTACCATCAACATTCAATTGTGCATGTCTGTACAAAACTTGTATGAATATGGACACTTGGTTTGAGTGATATTACTCACTTTAGATCTTTGTTTGAGGAGAAAATGTGTAATTCTTGGCAAAGTCTACCACTGATAAGTTTGTCCCTGTTAGGATATTCCGACACATAGGAAATAGTTAAGTTCAACTTGGTCTAGTATAGAGTTAGGTATAGAGTTAGGTAAAGTGTGTTTCTTTAACGTCGTACGTTTTGTAACTTACAATCCGACGGTCATGATATGTAGTGATCCGACGGTTCATTCTCTCCTCGGTATTACCGACACTTGATCCGTGGCTTGACACCAGATTGGTCCATGAATTCTATTTAAAGCGCATGGAGGGTCATTTGTAGGTTAACCGTGCATGAGAGAAGCTTATGTAAATTTTCATTCTTTTATTAATAAATTGCCTGTAGTAGCCACGTTGGCTCAGGCCGTGGAATGTTTCCCTCTTTGAGGGTTTTAACCACGTCAAAAATACTGGTGTATTGATCTGTGATCTGTTTGTGAGCGGTGTCCTTTGGTGTTCTGTCTGAGGAACTTACCGTGTAAATTCCTACACTATTTGGTTGATTCATTATCAAGTATAACATATGGCTATGTATAGTTTTGCATTTAAACCTTCAATAAACTAATATTTTAAGATACAGAAAGGGATGCAAAGGGACCAACGTGCATGAAATGGTGTGTTTAACAAGTTTATATATCAAAGTTAATAAGGTTTAAGGATATTGAGAAATACGATTAAAAAAAAATAAAAATAAAAAAATTAACTTTAAGGTATAAGAATTATATAGGGTATTTAAATGAATCTTGAGGTATACTAATTATTTGGGCTATTTAAATGATTCTATATGGGTTTATTGAATGAAATTATAACTAATATTAATTTAGATCAATTTTAACTCTGGATCTTAGAGTCAAAGGGATCAAATCTCATTTTACTCTAAAAGAGGTTTGCATCTTAAGAGATTTGGTCCTTCTTGGCGCTTCTTAGATCCAAAATCAAATCTCCTTTCACTCTAAAAGAGGTTTGCATCTTAAGAGATTTGGTCCATCTCGACACTTCGTAAATCCAAAGTTCAGATGGATCTAAGTTGGTTTTATCATTATTTATAATTATATTAATAATTTTATATTTTATTCTTTTCTAATTTTATTTTTGTGCAATTTGGACCAAGTCAAAATGTTTTATTGATTTTATCATTATTAATTATTTTATTTTGTTTTGACGAAGTCAAATGTTTACAGAACATTGCAACATCTCTACATACTAGACTAGGAGCGTCTCTCTAGGCAATTACTTTTAACCTCTTATTTTTTATTACACCAATACAACATCTCCCCATAGCTTTTTGCTTTAAGATTTAATTTAAAAAATGTTATAAAATAAAATATTTTGATTTTAAAATGAGTTGTGGTTTTTGGGTAAATGGCATCGATAAGCCATGGTATTGTAACAAAGCCTATTTATAATTTAATAATATCCATGGTAAAATGAGGGTGAATATCCATCGTTAAAAATCTGGTTATATTCCATGTTTATTGTAAGTATCAAGTTTTTAATTTAAGAAATGTTATAAAAATAAATTAAAAGTATCAAATCCCTTTTCACTTTAAAATAGGTTTGCATCTCAAGAGATTTCCAGAGCTAAGATGGATTTAGGTTGGTTTAATATCTTCCTTTAAATAAGCTATATTCCACATGAATACCATGGGTCATTTTTATTTTATTATTATTTTATTTTTATAGAGTTATTTTATTTTGTTAAAAACATTTCATTATATTAATCTTTTTATTTATTTTTATTTTTATGTAATTTGACTTAATCAAAATATTAAATATTACATTTGTAATATATTTGGTTGGGCCAAACAAACACATTATTGGAATTTAGTCAATTCACTATTTATTCTAAACTTAATAAAATAGTTTGAACAATTAATTATTTAATTCTAAATTTAATAAAAAATTAAACAATTAATTAGATTAATGTGAAGATTAATGTTCTGACCGCAAAGAGAAGCTTGATCTTCCTACTGAAGTATGAAATGGATGTATACAATTAATACATTTGAAAAAATTTGTTCCTCTTCTTCATGCCTCATTAAGGGGACATTAGTTAAATTTAATCGCTTAATGCATTTGGAATAGACCTCATTAAGAGCACATTAGTTTTTTTTAAAGAGAGACAAACAACGATTTTTCATTAAATCAATTAAGAGCACATAATTTTTTTTTTTGACAAAAATGGTTAGTTTTTATTTGAAAATCAACAAAACAGCTGCCGAGGGCTTAAACACTGATACTTGAAGCAAGTCATCGCCGACGACAAACCTTTGGTCTTTGAATTTTAGAAGCCCAAAAGGCAGGATTAAGGAGGAATTTTGTTTAAGCTGTAATTCCTTCTTCCCTAGCTCTTCTTGGCACCTCAGCATGTGTTTCTGTTGTTCCTTTTCTGTTGTTCCAATTATTCTGTTGTATTTTCTGTTGTTCCTTTTCTGCTATTCCGTTTTTTTTGTTGTTCCTTTAAATCGGCAGAAGAAAAAACCAATGGGAGGAAAGCTCTGGAAGATCCTTGTTACAGTCGGCAGGGACAGTAGAAATGGTTTTTGAAAAGCCCGTTGAATGATTTACATTGTGATTGCAGATAGGGGATTGAAAGAGGACTTGCTTTGTTCCTTGAGGATGAGTCCGCGCCACTTAATAGCAGTTAGCTCAAAAGGTTCGAACCCGAAGCTTTGGAGAAGCTGAACCAGCGAAATACAGAGGCCCAGACATCTCCAGAATTAAGGAATGATGCAGTACAATTCAACCTCATTGACTAATAGGGATCTCCTGCTCCGGATAGAGGCTAGGTTGGCTGCCTCATCTGCCTATGAGTTTAATTTTCTCAGCACATGATAGAAGGAGATTTTGTGAAACTTGGGCAACACTAGTCTGATTTTTTTTAGGGTGGGGGCTAACTACACCTGAGAAGGGATCTTTTGAGAGTTCATAGCCTGAATAATTAGTCTGGAGTCTCCAAAGACTGAGATGGAGTGGAGATTCCTCTTAAAAGCTAGATTTAGACCTTGCCATAGAGCTAGAGCCTCCGCTCTATTGTTTGTTTCATGCCTCAGACCCCAAGCAAAGCGAAGCTTAGTTGAGCCAGCTGGGCTTAAGATAAATCCACCGCCACCCGCCTTTCCTGGGTTGCCTTTAGAGGCCCCATCGAAGAAAAGACAGTGGTCATCCAAAGCAGATCTCCATTTGATGAATTCCTATTCTTTCAGATGAATTTCCCAATGAGAAGATGCTTTAACAGGAGGAATGGGTCTATTCTGATGATTAGGAACAAGCTCTTTTAACCATTGATCTTCCTCGTTGTCCAGAGTCGTGCCATTTCTTATGGTGGGTTTGGTTTCTAAAGCCTCCCCCAACAAGGCTTTGATCTTAGTGATAGTTCTAACCGGGTTGCAACTCTCCTCCATAAAAATTCTGTTGTTCCTCTCCAGCCACAGTTTCCAGCATGTGAATTTGGGAATCCACATCTAGCCAGTCTTAAGAAGGTTTTTTTTGGAGAGACAGAATGGGGATAACTTGGCCCAGTTTCGAAGAAGGTCATGAATATTTCCTGGAAGCTCCATATTGTCAGGTCCTAACATCAGGACACCCCTTCAAACTTCTTGAGCAAAGGGGCACAATAAGAACAGGTGGTTAATCGTTTCTTTGTTCGAAACACAAAGAGGGCATTTGGAGGGACCTGCCATTCCACACTTCCTCAGGTTATCTCCAGTGAGGATACTTTTATGTGCCATAATCTAGCAAAATAAGTCAATTTTGGGGAGAGCAAGAAAAGACTAGATAAATTTCTATTGAGTTGGCTCTGGAGGGACACTAGGGACAACCATCAAACTTTTGTAACCTTCTGCTGCTGAGTAAGAGCCTGAAAGAGAACCCCACCCTCTTTTGTCCTTAGAAGAGGCCTTTAAGGGAGATTTTCCTTAGAGAAGATCCAACAATAACTTGGCTTCACCATCCAGCTAATGAGGGACCTCCCCCAAATTCCACCCATCCCATAGACTTTCTCCATCATTTGTCCAATTGGAGATGTCCCAAAGGGTTTCCAGATTGCTGGCCTGAAGCCAAACTCTGATATTTTCCAAATCTGCCGTCTGATTCAAGGGCTGATCTCCAAGAATCGAGTCTTCCTAGATTTTTATTTTTTTCCCATTACCTGGGATCCAATAAAGCTTATGCCTGAAGTGTTTCATAGCTGTGAGACAGAGTTTGAAAACTTGGGATCCTTTGGATATTCTAGGAGGCTGGTCCAAACACCTCAAACGCTACCCATGAAAATATTTTTTCCACAGAACTCTCTTGCTCCAACTAGGATTCCCAAAGACAATGTTCCAAAGGAGCTTGGAGTCCAGAGCAAGATTTTGGGTTGCCAGATCCTGCATTTGTAGACCTCATTCCAAGAATGGCTTCTTAATTGTGTCCCAATTTACTAAATGGAGCCTTCTTTCATTATTTTTCCCTCCCTCCCACATAAATCTTCTAAGGAGGCCATCCACTTTACTGATAAAGGTTTTAGGAGCTAGAAGAATGGAATTCTAATAAACTGGGAGACTTATGAGAACAAATTTCATTAGGATCACCTTCCCAGCATTATTCAACCATGAGGCTCCCCAATTTTGTATTATGAGTTTTAGCTTGTCTAGCAGGGGCATCCAGTGAGCTACCTTAGGATTTGATTTGAAGATTGGGATCCCAAGATACTTAAATGACTCCCAGGTCAAGGTTCTTTCCATTTCTAAAAGGCTTGCTATGTCTGTCAAATCCTTGGTCGAGCAGTTCCAGCCATAGATCGTGCTTTTTAGAAAGTTAATCTTGCTGCCCGAAACCTCCCTATAAATGTCCAATTATTTCTTGAAGGTTTTAGCAGAATTTATGCTAGCTCCTCCTAGTAATAAAGTATCATCAGCAAACTGGGCATGATTTATGTCTTTATCATTTTGAGCCATTCTCAGGCTTGGCAGAGTTTGGATCTCTTGACAGTAGTCTAGCTGGAAGTTAAGCACCGAAGCATGAATGGCATAAAGAAGCGAGGACAAAGGGCAACCTTGTCTTAGCCCCCTCGAGGCTTGGAAGAATTCCGTTGAACAACCATTAACTAGAGGCGCTATCCAAGGGGAGGCAATGCAGGCTTTCACCCAAGTTATGAGAGCTTTTGAGAAGCTAAATTTCCCCATCACAGAGAACATGGAATCATGTCTCACCCTGTCAAAGGCATTTGTCAAATCTAGCTTAATCACCATGCCTTTCTCTTTTCGATGACAGCTTGAATGAATTGTTTCTTGCACCAGCACAATATTGTCAAGAATCTTTCTCCCTTTTATGAATCCTCCCTGGTTTTCAGGGATGATGACTGGCATAATTTTCTTAAGACGGTTGGCTATTATTTTTGTAATCAGCTTATAACTTGTATTACACAAAGAGATGGGCCTGAATTTGCTGAAATCGGTGGCGCCTTTGTCTTTCGGAATCAATGCAAGGAAGGCCGAGTTGGTGCTACCTCCAATCTTGGTACACGTCTGAGATTTACGGATCATTCTCAGAAGGTCTTTTTTAATTGTAGGCCAGCAAGTCAGATAAAACCTTGTTGTGAACCCATCAGGGCCCGGGGCTTTATCCGGATCCATGCAATCTAGAGCATTTTTAATCTCATTCATACTGATCGGAGCAGTCAGCATGATATTGTCGGAATCTTGGACACAGTGACGAATAAGATCAATCGAATAGGCTTGAGAATCAATAGGAGGTTCTTCCGGTGCAAAATAAAGATCTTTGAAGAAGGAGTGGGTTGGTCGCTTTATGCCATCAGAATCTTTCACCACAGTGTTTTGATAGTGAATTTCATTTACTGTTTTGAAGTGCTTGCGTGCTTGAGCTTGCTTATGGAAGTATTTTGTATTTTTGTCTCCAACCTGTAACCAAAGATTTCTGGACTTCTGTCTCCAGAAATCTTGATCCCTACTTGCTCTATGGAGGTCTTTTTGTAGCTCTACTTCTTTTTAAAGAAGGATTTGCATTACATCGAAATTCTCCATTGTTAATTGGTGGTTTTATAAGCTGTCATGCATCTCCTTTCTTTTGGCGATGGGCGTTTTTAATCTTTTATCCCACTCCTTAAGCTCCCTTTTAAGTCTCCTCGTTTTTTCTTCTCACACAAAGAAAGGGGATCCTTGAACTTGCCGCTTCCAAGCCTCAGTGACCACCTCTTGGAATCGTTCTTGATGAATCCAAAGAGAACTGAATCTAAAGGGAATGGGGCCAAGATTTCCATCGAAGGAGAGCTCAAGCAGAATGGGTTTATGGTTAGAGGTGTAGTTCGGAAGAATTTTAGAGGTGGCCAATAGACCACAAGTCAATAAGGAGGATTGGACAAGAAATTTGTCCAGACGAGCAGCAATGTGGCCTGGGCCTAACCTTTTGTTTGACCAGGTGAATTTCCCAGATGTGGGCTTGATATCCTAGAAATCCCAATCTAGAATGAGGTCTTCAACCCATTCTCTAGCTGGGTCCCTAACCAGCGAGCCCCCCTTTTTCTCTTTTGCAGCTAGCGTAACATTCATATCACCTGAAATAATAATATTTTTTGGATTGTGCAAGAAAAGATAGGACTGGAGCGAGTCCCACCAAATTTTTTTCTCAGAGGGTAAAACCGGAGCATAAAGATTGAACATACTTACTTGGTGGCCAGATTATTTATGGAGGAGCTTAGTGAGTAGCCAATGGGGGCAACATTCTTCGTGAATCAGATCATATTTGGAGCTGTCCCAAAAGGAGGCAATCCCTCTAGAGGCGCCTCTGGCGCTGACTGCTCTCCCTTGGCCTTTATGTCAGAATACTTTGCTTGCTTGGAGGAGTAGAAGGTCCTCCAGTTTTGTCTCCGGAATGAGAAGGATTTTAGGCGAGTACATCCTCACAATGTCTTTCAGAGCTTCTTCTTTCCACTTGCTGCCTAATCCTCTGCAATTCCAAGAGACGTATTTCATTATTTACTAGCTTGGGAGGTTGTGGCTCCTTTTGTAGCCTTACCAGGCTTGCGTCTAGATCTGGTATTCATCATTCCTTTGAGAGTTTTCTGAGAACCTTGGCGAACATCCAGATAAGTTTTCTCCTCTCTCTGTTTCTTCTTGGATTTTCGACCCCTAGCTGACTTGATAGGAGTGACTTGCGAGCTGTCTGAATCTGAGACTCCATCTTCTAAATCTCCCTCAGAGTTGGAGCCCATATTGATGTGCTCCTCATTTTCTTCTTTTTCCCCTTGTTCATCCTCTGATGGAGGAAGAGATGACTTTGCTTCAGCTTCTTTCACTTTCTTCGACGAGTCTTCTGGTTCCTCTTGGATCCCAATGGCATCTGTCTTCTCCCCAGAGGAAGAACCCTCTTTAGGAACTTATTTGGCTTTTGGTTTATGCTGTGGTTTCACCACTGGACCTGAATTTTTCTTCTTAGTTAATTTTGGGACTGCTTTGCCCTTTTTGATTTCTTTCCGTCCTTCTTCGTCAACTTTGTCCCCAGTTGGAGCTTTCGGGCAATTTCTTTGGAAGTGTCCATGTTCGTGACAGGTTCTGCATTTCAACGGCAATTGCTCGTAATCCAGTTTTTGATAGTGATGCCATTCTCCGACTATAAGTTTTACTGCTTCGGGTAGTCCAGCTTCCAAATCGACTTCCACACAGATTCTTGCGCAAGTATATTAGCCCTTGTTATCTGATTTGTCAATGAAACGACCGAGACCATTTCCAATCTTCTGCAAGGTGTGATAGCTCCAGCAATGCATTGGAATATTGGGAAGCCGGACCCAGATTGGGACCTCTTTAGGGGAATCAATTGAGGGATCGAAGTCGGGGGTCCACTTATTAAGATACAGACCTTGATTGCCCATAAAATACACACTGTTTTTGAAAACCAAATCTCGATCTTCTTTGGAGGTGAACTCGAAAATGAAATACCCTCTTCCGTCGGCATAACAGATCAGATTGTTTTCTAGCTGGGGCCTCTAGTTGCGTCGGATCTAGTCATATGTTGTTTTTGTTGATGACCAACGTCCCATAAATTTTCCTACCAACCCTCTGTCAGCCAGGGCTAGGGAAATTTTTATCAGTTGGTCTTCTGGTAGGGCGATCTTAGGAATTTCCTCCAGCTTTTTAATGAATTTCGGGACTTCTGGAGTCAAACGTTTCTTTCCTTTTTGCGAAAGCAATCTTCTGAAGACATAGGCGGGGTGGGAGAAGGCTCCCCACCCCCTGGCGCACTCATGGCGGCGGCTACGCTCCTCTGCGATTGCAAAATGCTATCACTGCACCAGCAGCAACACTGGCTGGAGAAGGGGGGCAGAGCCCGATTGCGGGGATGCCGGGAGGGGAGGTTGAGAGCCCAACAGCAGGGGTTGCCAGGCAGGAGGCCTGCGGAGGGCCGTTGGGGCCGAGGAATCAGGGGCGCGAGAGCTCCAAATCAGAACGCGCGCGAAAAAAAAATGTATTTATTGAATGAGGTGGCATGCTTCAAGAGCACATTAGTTATGGTTAGTAGTTTAACGCATTTGGAATAGCTTGTTTGGTATTCTTTGACCATTAAAACGGGGAAAAGCTAGGATGACACAAAAACGAAACTGTAAAAGGTTCATCTTAGCCTTTGAATATCAGATAGATCTAGATTTAAGAGTGATTAGATTAATTTGAATTTAATAATGCAAAAGTCACTTTTGACATTTAACTTTTATAACATATTTAACTTTGGTTTTTCATGGGTTTTTGAAGTATAAAATGGATCTATACCATTAGCACAGTGGGAAAATGATTTTTAAATGTTCCTGTCTTCAACCCTCATTAACATGACATTAGTTATGGTTTTTAATTGTTCCCGCCTCATTAAGAGGACAGTTAATTAGATTAAATTATTAAATTAAATTTTGATTCTCACATTGTTTAAATAATAATATAGAAACTTCGTCTTTAAAATAACATATTTAACTAATTAAATAAAATATTAACCTAAATAACAATTAATTAATTTGTTTTAATTGGTGATAATATATATTATTGATTATAAACATTTTTTTTAAATATATTATTAGTTAAATAAAATATTAACTTGAATAACAATTAACTAATCTGTTTTAATTGTGATAATATATATTATTGATTATAACATTATTTTTTTAAAATAATATAATATAGAAACTCCACTTTTGGATATCTTGTTTGTAAATAAGATACCTTACTTCCAGTGCCATGCCCATTGTGCGGAACGACCTAAGTAGCAAATCACTTACATTTGCATTATTATGCACTTTTTTCTTTTTTCTTTTTTTCTTTTTTTATAGAGAAAGTATAGCCCCTATGTCAAAGCAAATCATTAATTTCCTATAATATTTTCCACAACTTCATTACTAAACATTTTTTTTTATAGCAAATATAGTCCTTGTGTCAAAGCAAACCATTAATTTCTTATAATATTTTCTAGGGTTCCAAATTTGATCTTTATAAACGGTAATTATCATAATGCAAGTTAAAGAATTAATAACAAATCTTTAGATGTGGTTTATATAACCAAAACAAAATATTGGCCTACCTGTTTAAGTTGATTCAAAGATGACCGAGATGTGTTCTCTTGTCTTCATGATAAACGAAAGGGTGGCCCCCACCTTGAGCGAAAGGCTCAAACAGGAAATACCACTGAATTATTGACATCAACACTAGTACCACAAGGAGAGTAGAGCATGGATATTACTCAGACGAATTTGGTTGCATAATTTTTTTGACATTCATAAATTTAGACTCCGTATGTATCCACCTTTCGATTAAACCTAAAAAATAAAATGAACAAACAACAACAACAACATTGAATTAGTATTTATTATATCGATTCATAGAAAGAGCAACGAAATTTCAAAGACAATATAAATTTATCACATGCAATAAACTTAAATGTTATAAGATTAATTTCTCATGGAAAATTATGAGAGATTCATGTTAATGGTAATCTCAACCAAAGGGAATATAAGATATTGATATAAATATATGACATTTAGTGTTACAAAAATATTAGTACCAGTTCCCAAACAAAGGATCTTGAATGTTTTGTGAGAACCATTGCTTCTATAGTTTCTTCTTATGAAATATTATGTAAATACCAAACAAGATCAATGTTGGGTTGTGTTATATTCTTTCCACGACTAACCTATGTAGTGAACCGAGGGGTTAGAGGGGGGCGGGTAGCCCCCCTCTATGGGGTTCGGGGCAGCGCCCCGAGAAATTTTTTTTTGGACCCTATATTAGGTTGGGCGAACCTACCTATGGTTTTTCGCTCCACAGTTTTGGACGCGATGGTTTCAGTCCATGGTTGGACGCGATGGTTTTCGGTCCATGGTATTGGATGCTTCGGCATGTATAAATATGTATTGTAACATTGAAAGGAGTATAATGAAAAATCAAGCTGGTAGTCTCGGTTTTGAGATCTAGTGGGAAATCTCTGTGTATATGTGTTTTGTGTGTTATGCTCTCGCATTTTTATTTTTCCTGTGATTTAGAATTCGTATGCAGGTAATTTCTATACGGGGTTAAAACCTACAATCACCAACATATGTATTTTTGGTGTTACAATCATTTAAAGAAGAAAACATGGCTTTGTTTTTTGTCATGTGATAAGAAGCTCAAGAATCAACGAGCCATTCATGAGAATGAGAAAAAGAAGATACATTTAGTGCATAACCAGACCGAGATGCTTGACAACCACATGCAGAAAGTGTTATTCCTAAAGATGAAATTGAAGTTGAAGAGTGCTCCAAATGAATGTTATGCTTCTTCATTGTTGTTTCCAAAGCTTCCATCTTCTTAAAGCATTTGGATTCTAAGTGGCCATCTCGATTACAAAAGTTGCAATGTTTATCAATCTTCTTCCCTTTGTTTTTATTTGCCTTATCATTTTGTTGAATTGATCTTTTATTTTGAGACTGAAAGTGCTTAGGACCCTTTGTTGATTTAGGACCATTCTTTTTAGGATGTTGCTTCTTATGATTATTTGAACTTGGTTGTTGTTGGGTGGCTAAGGCTTTCTGAGAAGAGTTTCCAAGATTAAGAAGACCAAGATGTAAGAGTTTTTCTTGTTCTCTTATTAAAGAGTCATAAAAGGCATCAAAAGAGGGGGACTTGTAGGCTTGTCCTTGAGAAATAAATGCCTCTCTAGTAGAATGGAAGGTGGAAACAAACAGAGAGTAGGCTGGTCCTAACTTAGTAAGAATGGAATAGATAAGGCTACCATCTTCTTTCTTAACGTTAACATATTCCAAGAGAAGTCTAAGGGTCTTGAAATTGGACAAAAAATCTTCAATGGAAGATAAATTATTGGGGTCAAACGTAAGCAAATCATTTTCGAGTTGATGGGCTCTAATTTCATTTTTAATTCCAAAAACTTTGTTGAGTTGTTTCATTGCTTCATTAGGGGTATCAAGTTTTGCGATATGGAATCTAAGGTATGGAGAAATAGACATCTCTATCAACCCACGTGCTTGATCTCACCTATTTTCCCATTTTGTTTCCTTATCTTCATCTTTAGGTTTAGATTCTTAGCTTGAAGCTATTCTGTAAAGACCTTTACTTCTAAGTAAATCCACAATGTAGGATAACCATTGGAAGTAGTTGGTGCTGTCAAGAATAACTTGGCATGTACTTTCCATTTTAACAAAAAATGAAGTTGTAGATGCTGAAAATAAGTGTTCCAATGGAAAGATCTCGAAAAATTAGGCCGACTAAAAAAAACGGCTCTAAAAACGGCTTCCCGATGAAAAAGTTATGGCTTTTTGAAGATGCCAACAAAGTACGTGCATAGGCGGAAGTGAATGATAAAGTTATATTGAAAAAATTCCCCCCTCTTTCCAAACTTAATCTAATTAGCTCACTTTAAAAACAAATTATGTGACCCACTTTTTTAAATAAGTGAAAGTCATTTTTACAATGGTACTTTATTAACTACCTACTAAATTGTAACTTAGATAAAAGATAAAGAGACTTTAGAATTATAAGTGACTCACTTTTTATAATGGGCGAGAACACTTTTACCTAAAGTAACTTTAAAACATAAGATACATGTGTTTTTGAAAAAAGTAATCAACAAATTTAGAATGGTACTTTATTAATTACCTACTAAATTGTAACTTAAATAAAAGATAAAGAGACTTTAAAATTATAAGTGACTCATTTTTTATAATGGGTGAAAACACTTTTACATAAAGTAACTTTAAAGCATAAGATACATGTGTTTTTTGAAAAAGTAATCAACAAAAAGAAAGACTTGAACCCAAGACCTCTATTCTCATAAAGTAACTTTAGACTAAGTGAGCTAGTTTAAAAAATTAGTAATTTTTGGAAAAGAGGAAAGGGGGATGGTTTTTTTTTTTTTTTTTTTTTTAGTCACTGAAGCTTTGAAGTGCTTAAAAACACACACAAAACCCAACATGGACATGTAAAAAAAACGAACCCTATGGCTTGAAGTTAGCTTTCGTCGGAAACTAAATATTTTACTCAATGTTTTTGATTTTCCGAGATCACATTAAGGCACGACGGAAAATAGCATACACATGAGAAAAATTCTTCCTTTCTGTTTCTAATTTGTCCAAATCGCACAGAGTCACGGGGAAAAGAGCATACATAGAATGAAAGGTATAGATTCTGTAATAAAAAAACAAAGAACTAAATAAATTGAAATAAACAGAGAGATGAATAACTAAAATTGCACATAAGGACTGTATACCTCCAGATCTTAAAAATGACGTAGCTAGGGATACCAGAAACCTTTTTGCTTTTAACGAAAGGGGTTCCTCACTGGAACAGATGCTCCTAACAAAATAGACCAGTCCTCTCGGTCCGAAATCAGTAAGAAATAGTAGATCTAGGAAATGACAATCGGATGCAGTTGTACCGACTTCGGAATTGGATCACCAACGAATGCGACTGTCAAATAGCTTTGATACCATATAGGAATTTACAGGGTAAGTTCCTCAGATAGAACACCAAAGGACACCGCTCACAAACATATCACATATGAATGCACTAGTATTCTTGATGTGGTTAAAACCCTCAAAGAGGGAAATAGTCCATGACCTGAGCCATCGCGACCACTTTGGGCAATTTATTAATAAAAGAAAGAAAGTTTACATAAGCTGCTCTCATGAACGGTCACCTTACAAATGATCCTCCATGCTCTTTAAATAGAGATCATGGACCAATCGGGTGTTAAGCCACGGATCAAGTGTCGGTAATACCAAGGAGAGAATGAACCGTCAGATCACTTCATGTCTAGAACATATCATGACCGTCGAATTGTAAGTTACATAAAGTACATAGTAAAGAAACACACTTTACCTAACTGTTCACTAGACCAAGTTATACTTAACTATTTTCTATATGTCGGAATATCCTAACAACATTGATACTACATATGGAAAAATACTTTGATCTACATGATGTACAACTACTATAAAAGGTATGTATTGCATCTTTATATTTAGAATTGAATCAATTTTTATGGTATAAAAGGATTTGCTCTCGTAAACCACTTGTCACCTCGTCGATTTTCATGTAAGAAACGATAGCACATTATGGGGATACAAAGAGAAACACCTTCTTTAGCCAATTGATAAATCTCAAAAAAAGGAGTTTAATGGCAGAAAACATTGAGGACTTCCAAAAATCTAATATAGGGGTAAATGATATTCCAGAGAAGCAAAGGATTGATGTCTTCATAGGGACTTTAAAGGATAACATTCAACATGAGGTTCGTCTTTAAGAACCTAATTCATTGGAGAAGACATTCAGGTTGGCAAAAAAAATTGAAACCAAAATTATGGCAACAAGAAATCCTACCCCCTCACAATTATAAAGATGGAAGTGTTATTGCTCTTAGCCTTCCACAACCTACAAGGTTGACACCATGTTAAAATTGGAAACTAGGGACAACTTCATGTGGGTCATATTATTCATGGCTGATAATATTTTTTATTAGATTCCTCTCGTCGAGAGGTGTAAGATTGATCTAAATATCATCCGATTCTGATAAGTATTCATGGAGATATGAATTTATTTTGATTATGGAATTATTATCAAGTTGACCTACAACTTATGTATGCTCAAGAAGCCCAAACGTCATGTCTATTCAACCTCTGCGTTTTAGTATAAATAGAAGAGGACTTCAAGTCATTTCTACACACACTTGGATCTCTTCCTCTCTCTAATTGTCTTTGGGTTTTAGTAGGAGGAGAGTCCTAACGTGAAGCCGATGGTACCGGTCAAGCCGATGAAGATGATGATGTCGATGATGCCGGTGAAGCCACTAATGCCGATGATACTGATGTCGATGATGATGATGCCGGTGATGCCGATGATGCTAGTGAAGCCGATGATTCCGGTGAATCTGATGATGCTGGTGAAGCTAATGATGTCGGCGATGCCAATGATGATGATGTTGTTGATGTCAATGATGCCGGTGAAGCTGATGTTTCCAGTGAAGCCGATGATGCTAGTGAAGCCGATGATGCCGATGATGCCGATCATACTGATGTTGCTGATGATGATGCCGGTGAAGCCGTTGATGCCAGTGAAGCCGATGATGCCGGTGAAGCCGATGATGTTGGTGATGCCAATGATGTTGATGTCGCTGATCTAGGGTTTGCTGCTGATGTAAATCAGATTTATGTACTATTTCTCTCTGCTGAATTATTGAAGATAAAAGAATATTTGTTCAAAGGGTTTCCCCATATTGGGGTTTGTCCCTGGCTAGCCACCACATCTTGTGTCTCTTGTCTTGGCTTGTTTTCTGTTGATCCTTTAATGTTCTAACTGCACTTTACTTATGTACATGTGATTGCTAATCTGTGGATAATAATAAGAAAGATAAGTAAACTGCTCTAAGCATAGAACATACCATAATTTTAACACACCACAACAATTGGAAGAAAAAGAAGAAAATGACCTTTGTTACAGTTGTGATAGCAAATACACTAAAGTTCGTAAGTGTGCTGAAAATAAATTATTTTACATTGATTGTGAATAGGAGGAAGATAATGATCAAGAAACGTCAAAAGAAGAGGATATACACCAGGAACCAACCCCAGAGAAAGAAGAAATGAATTTGACCATATATTGTAATGCATTGGCATGAATTACCACTCCTCAAACTCTCAAGATAAAGCACATATCTAAAATAAAAATGATAACCTCACTTTCACGCAGAATCGAATGAAACAACAGGCAAATCAACATTGTAGCGAAAGAAGTTTTGACATAGGCAACTGGGTATTTTTACGATTACAACCATACAAACAAATGTCCTTCAAGCAAGCTAAGAAGGACAATAAATTATCACCAAAGTACTATGGTCCTTAGAAAGTGTTGCAAAAGATTAGTACTATGGCATACAAATTGGAGCTTCTTGCATCTTCTCGAGTACCCCCAGTTTTCCATGTTTCATGCTTAAAAAAGGTTATAAGTGACAAGGTCCCAGTTCAAACAATATTGTCAGAACTTGACGAGGAAGGAAAAATCAAGTTTGAACCTAAAGCAGTCATGGAAACAATAACCCGACAGCTACGAAATCGGTCAATTTCAGAGTATCTCATCAAGTGGAAGAACCTACCTGCTAAAGATTCCACATGGGAGGACGAGAATTTTATACATAAGCATCCAAAACTACTCAAGCATTTAGGACAACACTTTTTGAAGGAGAGGGGCATGTTAGGTCCCTATACTACTAGTGTAACCCCATATTGTTATTATGCAACCCCCTTATTATATTGTTTTTCCCATGTAGTCTCCATATTGTTATTCTTGTGCCCCATTGAAGCCCACTATTGTTAATATTGTGCCCTTACAATATTATTGTTATATCGACTCTGATTACATTATGACCCCTTAGACTCCTATATCTAGAAAAGAGGTCTTGTCTTTTGTATTTTCCAAGAATTATTCATTTATGTAATGTAAAGGAGGTTTCCCCCTCGAAGAGGCTGATTTTGAAGTCATTGATTTATCTTTTCTTCTATTTTGTGAGTTGGTTACATAACATCTGTACTGCTGATATCAACATGCCTATTGGGAGTACAGTCAACCAATCACGACTTTCCAACTGGTAGGTTCCTACAGGTGCAGTTTGACACATTTTCATTGGTTGAATTTTGTTTTAGTGGCCTAGTGGGAGGTTGCCACGTGGCGCCTCCATAATGGTCAAAAAAGTTGTTATGGGTTCGATGGCCTCGGAAGGATTCGAACCAGTGACCTGCCGCATTAGACTCCAGTGCTCTACCATATCTCCTACACAATGTTTCTTACCCATATACTTCTCCGCATCTATTTAAGGTTATGGTGTTGGTGCGTTTGGGCGAGTGGTCAGGCGGTGAGCCCCGACCCCTAGTCAGAGGTATCTCCACAAGACCATGACGGAGGCGTACAGAGCCAATGAATGGGGCCTAGCCCCTGGTCATGAGAACCCCCACAGGACTGCGAGCGTAAGGACCAGGCGCTTGGTGGAGGGGACAGGTTGTAGGCCCTAGCCCCGGGTCCCATTACAGTTGATGTGATCGCAAATGGAGGAGGTAAGGGCTAGCAATGGGGGCGGAGTTTTAGGCCTGTCCCCTGGCCACCTTGACGGCACATTATCGATGGCGGATAAATTGGGAGCTAGCGTGGCAAGGGGGGGCGTTTAGCCTCGACCCTCGGCCACATTAACTGGACATGAACACCAGGTCAACGATTCTAGTGCCTAGGATGGAAAGAGCGGACCATTGCCTAGCCCTTGGAAGAATGGCGCCCATGGGGCCCTATTTTTGTGAGTAAGGGTTATTGGGCGAATTAAAGAAGCGACATAATGCACTAAATGCGGGTGAATTTGTCACCTCCCGACCAGATAAAAGGGCGAAAATGTTGCTCCCTTTATAGCTTCACCCAATTTGGAAGACGAATATTAGAAGAAACTTGGGAGAGACATAACTTGATCATATTTTGGTCTTTTTGAGCAAAAGAAGAACCCAGATAGAGGTTTCTGGAAGTTATGAATCTAATGGAAGCCTCTGGTTGTTGATTGGAGCACTTATGGAAGGACTTTTTTCAGGTTTGAGTCGTAGGGTGCCACATACAATTAGTAGTTTGAAGCAACTTTTAAAGACTTTTTAGCATGGAGATGACCTTGTAGGGGTTTTATAGCCTTCATATGTTATTCACAGCAGTTATGGCTTCTATGGTGCAACTCATATTTGTCTTTTCTCATTATGTATTTTTTAGGAAAGCTCTCTTCTAATACTTCAATGTCGAGTTGTTGTACATGTATGCTCATTTTTAGATGGAGTACAGGGTCTTGATGTGAAAGCCCTTTTCTTGTTGATTGTTTCATGACTGATTGTAGGTTGTCATGTTTTTTAGAGTGAAATTTCTTTGCAGGAGAATGTTTCCTTTAAGGGGAAACTAGCCACTCATTTTTCAACACATTTCACGTATTATTTTATCACTAAAATCTATTGAGCAGTCTAGTTGTGTTATGTTAGGCCCCTATACTACTAGTGTAACCCCTTATTGTTATTAGTACAACCCCCTTATTATATTGATGTACCAATGTAGTGCCCATATTGCTACTATTGTGCCCCATAGAAGCCCACTATTGTTATTATTGTGCCCTTACATTATTATTGTTATGTCGGATATGATTATATTATGACCCCTTAGACTAATATGTATAGAAAGGAGGTCTTTTCATTTGTATCATCCAAGAATTGTTCATTTATGTAATGTAAAGGAGGTTTCCCCCTCGAAGAAGCTGAATTCTAAGGCGTTGATCTATCTTTTCTATCTTTTTGTGAGCTGGTTTCATAACATTTGGTATCAGAGGCTTTTGGATTTAAGGTTTTCGCTTGTCCAAATAGGTCATCGTGGCATTTTCGCTATAATCAAATTATTAATTTATTTATTTATTTTTAAATTATTTATTATATTTTATATATATATTATATATATATATATATATTATATATATATATTTTATTTATTTTTTTTAACGTTTCAGAAGCGAAAAAAAAAACCCATTTGAGATGAAATCGCACTAAACCTCGAGTCTGAATTTCAGATATTTATGCGCTGTATTTGCGGAGATATGATCTGAGGAAGTTGGTCTTTTTGTAAACTCCTGAATTACATTCCAAACAGGTGACCTAGGGAAAATCGTCATAACTTTCTCTCTGAGCATCGGATTGAAATTTCGTAAGAAGTTACAGAAAAAGGACGGACTATAGTTTCCTGTATATATTTTTCAGAGCCAAAGGTCGAAATAGTGACACGTGGCACATCGTACAAGTTCACTCTACTGAGCTAGTCTATAATTAGGTCACTGTGGGAGATTTGGCAAACTCTTCGTTGGAGAATCTAATTTGGATGAGACTAGTGGCATTAGAAAGAGGACACAGAGGGCTACTGGAGATCGCAATTTCAAAACTTAAAGATCCGAAAGTACAGAGTTACAATTGTTTCAAGATTGAGCTCCTAAAATCAAGAAAAAGCAAGATGAGGAAGTTTGATGGCAAGGATCTGGTAAATTGGATACTTCAGATGGAGCAATATTTTGATCTACATGGTGTACCATTGTTACATAAGGTATGTATTGCATCTTCATATTTAGAACCAGATCAATTTTTCTGGTATGAAGGGCTTTGTTCTCGTAAAAAACTTGTTACATGGTCAATTTTCATAAAGGAAATGATATCACATTATGAGGATACAAAGAGAAACACCTTCTTTAGAGCAACACCACAACAATTGGAAAGAGTAAAATGGCTTTGTTACATAGTGTAAAGTAAAATTATGGCAACAAGGAAGTCTACCCCTCACAACTATAAAGATGGAAGTGTTGTTTCTCCTAGCCTTCCACAACCTACAATGGTTTTTCCACAACAATTGGAAGAAAAAAGAGAAAAAGGGCTTTGTTACAATTGTGATAGCAAATGCACTAAAGGTCATAAGTGTGCTAAGAAGAAACTATTTTACATAGAGTATGAAGAGGAGAAAGAAAATGATCAAGAAACATCAAAAGAAGAGGATATACGCCAGGACCCAACCCCACAGAAAGAAGAAATGAATCAGACCATATCTTGTAAAGCACTAACAAGAATTAACACTCCTCAAACTCTCAAGATATAAGGACATATCAAGAAGAAAAAGGTGTAAGAAGTGAAAGATCACACCGAGAAAGAAGAAATGAATCCAACAATATCTTGTAATTCATTGGTCATAATTACCACTCCTCAAACTATCAAGATAGAAGGGCATATCAAGAAGAAAAATGTTCAAGAAGTGAAAGATCACATCGAGCATCAAGAAATGAATCCGACGATATCTTATAAAGGATTGGAAGAAATTAACCACTCCTCAAACTCTA
>APFE030334192.1:30648-41151 GCA_000404065.3 Pinus taeda | reverse complement strand
ATTGTTACTATTGTGCCCCATAGAAGCCCACTATTGTTATTATTGTGCCCTTACATTATTATTGTTATGTTGGCTTTGGTTATATTATGACCCCTTAGACTCCTATATATAGAAAGGAGGTCTTTTCATTTGTATCATCGAAGAATTGTTCATTTGTGTAATGTAAAGGAGGTTGCCCCCTCGAAGAGGCTGAATTATAAGGCATTGATCTATCTTTTCTATATTTTTATGAGCTGGTTTCATAACATGTTAGTAGGCCCAAAGATGTGGCCTAGGAGGGGTAAGCTCCATTACCAAATTTTGTTTTGTCCCTTTTCTTGTTTTCCTTTATGAGTTTCATGATGATATGTTGCTTGTTTAAAGTTCACATGAAAACTAAATCATCATCCTTGAAGAGACCATAAAACTTGTTTTTTTCATAAGACCAATTTTTACTTACAAAGCGTTAGAGGGCGATCAATTTTTAGGAAGGTGAAGTTCTCCTCCAACTTTAGATCAATTGGTATCAGAGTTGGTTCTGACCAAGTTGCAGGTATGGGTAAGAAGCTTGAAAGTATCCAAGAGTTAGAGGAGATGAACTTGTATCTCGAATGGAGAATGTTGAATTGAGGAGATTGCTTGAAGTTTTTGAAGAGGAGAAGAGGCATATGCGCCTTCAGTTGCATCATGTGTTTGAGGAATAAGTTGGTGAAAGTTCCAGTGCACAAGCAACAAATAATTCCTCCAAAGTGAAACCAATTTGTGGGCTTGGTCCAAACACAGGTTATGGACCCTATGTGGAGAATGATGCGTGTGAGTTTTGTTTGCATCTCAAAGATTATCATTATACGCCTGTTGGTAAAAATAGGTGGCTTGAGTCATCTTGAAATTTGTAATCAAAATTTGAAGCATAAATGATGGGTGGAAAATCCAAGGAGGTAATCAACATCTCTAGTTCAAATCCTTCACTTTATGTTAATAACACATCCTTTGAATCCTTTGAACAACATACTAAAGGCATTGGTATGAAGATGCTAGCTCAAATGGGTTATGAAGGAGGAGGCCTCAAAAATCAATGGCCAAGGTATTACCAATCCTATCGAGGTAAAGGAGATACCAAGAATGAAGGATTGGGTTATGGTCATAAAGAGTTTGGAGAGTGTTTTAAACTTTTTGAGGTGAAGAAATCATGAGATGATGATATGTCACACCAAGATGGTAGTGATAATGGTAATTTCTCTCCCAAGAGAGATGAATGTTTTAAAAGACTTTGCATGTCATTGTCCAATCCACATCAACAAAGTTACATCCCAAGTGACAGGTATAAATGTCATGGGAATTTTCCAAATGTTGGTGATTTTGATTATTTGTGGGACATGTATCCTTGCACTTTTTGTAATGCAACTGGCCATTGTGTGGCTGATTGTGAGAAACACAAAGTGATGGTCAAAATAATGGACCAAATTCTTCGCATCAAGCATGAATAACCTCCCTCAAACTTGAAGATTTCCTTGTTGATGGGAAAGCAAAAGTATTTTTGTACCCATTGTAACATGAATGGGCATGGGAATGAAAGGTGTTGGAAACCTCATCCAGAACTTCGTTGCAAGAAGGATAAAGAGGTTATACAAACCAATGCAAGGAAAGCAACAGGTGGAAAAGAGGATACTGGCATAGTTCCTAAGACAACTTCAAAGAAAAGAAGATGCAGAAAGAGAACCCATAAGCCTAGGAGAGGCAAAGATTGGGTAGATTGTTTGTATAGTTTGTTGCTTTGTAAATTGTAAATACTTGTTGTTCATTACCTGTTTTGGGTATTTTGTAAAGTGAAACAAGAATAACCACTATTTGCAACCAGTATGTTTTTCATTGACATGTCATGTTATGTTGGCTTTTTTATGAGTCTAATTGTTTGAGGACTTTTTGGGATGAACAATGTTTGTCGTCCAATATGTCTATAGTTAGGTCATGTACTCACCGATACAAGTGTTTCAAGATGAAGCTTGTTGTGAATGAAATCTTTGATAAAGATTGTACAAGATGAATATGTTTTTATGGACAAAGCCAAATATTTCATTGAATTATTGCAACCATAGTACTTTTGTGTACAAACACAGTTTGAGGACAGTAAAGCAAAGTGTGAATAAGTGCATTACAGGAATTGAACTACTTTTGATTTCCAAGATGGAAAGTCAAGTTTGTCTTCAACAAGGAAACTTCAAGATGAAGTTGTTTGAGCCATGAAAGATGGTTTTGGAGAGAATGTTCAGATTTCATCCATTGATGTTTTTTTCCTGGATGGTTTTAAGAATTGTGGCTCGGTTCTTGACAGGAAGGTGAGGACTTCACGTATAGGATAGGTGGAGTACCTTGATTGGATCTTGAAGGCACAAGTTCAAAATAGAACATTAATGATTGATATTTGGAACGTTTTGTGCCTTTTTCCTCATTTTGATTGCTAGGAGAATGTAAAATTTTGGAGTCCAAAAGTTCCTAGTGGGGAGATCAATATTTTGCTCAAAAATGAAAGTGCCTATAATGTTTTGAAATTGGGTTCAACTCATAGTGTTATTTTTTCTGATTCCAACGACACTTGAATCACCTCAATCCGATGTCGTATGACAAAGTTATGATGTGTTGATTGTTTGGCTGAACAACTAAAAAATTTGCATGTATGTTGACTAGACTACTGACTAGAAACTTGTACTGTTGATGTCAGCATGCTTATCGGGTGTATGGTCGACCAATCATAGCTTTGTAAGTTGCGGGCTCAAACAAGTGCAGGTTGGCACATTTTCATTGGTTGAATTTTGTTTTGGTGGCCCAATGGGAGGCTGCCATGTGGCCCAACAGGACGTCGCCACATGGCGCCTCCACACTGGTCAAAATTTTTGTTATGGGTCGGATTTCCTCGACAGGATTTGAACCAGTGACCTGCTGCAACAAAATCCAACTCTCTACCATCTATCCTACATAATGGTTCTTACCCATATACTTGTATTCATTTATTTAAGGTTATGGTGTTGGTGTGTTTGGGAGAAGCGTAGGGCAGTGAGCCCCGACCCATGGTCACGGGTATCTCCACACAACCACGGAGGAGGAAAATGAAGCCAAGGAATGGGGCCTAGCCCCTGGTCATGAGAACCCCCACATGACCGTGTGCATAAGGATTAGGCACTTGGCAGAGGGGGCGGGTTGTAGGCCCTAGCCCTAGCTCACATTACAGTCCATGCGACCACAAATGAAGGGGTTAAGGGCTAATGATGGGGGGTAGAGTTTTAGTCTTGGCCCCCAACCACACTAATGGTACATAACTAACGGTTAACAAATTGGGAGCCAATGCGGCGAGGGCAGGAGGTTATTCCCAACCTTGGGCCACATTAACCCCACATGATCACCAGCCCAACGAATCAAGTGCTTAGTGTTATCGGGAAATATAGTGTCCATGCAGAGCTGCTAGTCCACTAAGACGGGTAGCTATCTTAGAAACAAACAAACTAAAGTTACTTTCGTTTTCCTTTATGAGAAGTAGATAGGAGAGGAGCAAAGAATACCAACCTCAATCTTTCGCTTGGTTCTCCGCTTGTTCCTTCTCCCCTCTGACGGATCTTTGCCACTCCTTCCTTGATCACTCCGCTTCAAAGAGTACCTGTAAAGTTAAAGCAACATAATAGCTTCAAAGTATATAGATCTACAGTCATAAACAATATAGGACCAGATATATATTGACCACACAAATGCATATATCATCAAACATACAAGAATGTGGAGGAAAACTTGAATACCTTTATCGATATAAAGATTAGAAGAGAGGATTACAACCCATTGATCTGACCCAACATCATCCTCCCAGCATGAAAGCTCTTCTTCACCTCATGAAAAGCTTAGATCACCCAACACTATGATGTTCCACTAGGAAACCATCTACACTTCCTTACAAGATACAAGATTCCAGCCTTCTAACCTCTGGATCTCTGGGATGAGGGATCCATATATAGATATTTGCAGAGGTGTGAGTCAGCTCTGGGTTTTTGATTAGTGTCATTCCGCTGATAGTTCTTGGCTCCACTTGGATATTTCATTGATCTCTTACTCATCCCTAGGCGAATTCTAAGAGGCAAGTGTCATATGAGAAGTTTCTAGAAGATTCCTTGATTATCCACTTAGCAAACTGTCTCTGCCATTTGTCTATTCTAGCTCATTGCACCCTATAGAAGGGCTTTTCAGTATGCATCGCACCTCCCGTGTGTAGTAGGTGCAATGCATCGCACCCTGACCATGGAGCAAGTGAGATGATCCAGTTTTGACTAGTTCTGAGTAGTTTTTCATGGAGAACTTCTGAGAGATTATGTAATCAGCTCACCTTGCTCCTTTAGGGTATGAAACAACACTTTTAGGGACTTATAAGCCCTTGGTTTATGGACATATAAGATTGGGGTTGCAGTGCCCAAATATGTCTATAACAGTTGCCCCCTAAAGCATGAGGTCGTAAATCTTTTGATGTTAGGTGAAATGCTTTATCATGAGGATTCGAGGTTTTTCGAATTGGAAGGTGACCTATAATAAGATACAATACAATACATTATCTTCATAATGTTTTTCATGATCTAGTTGAGGTGGGCATTCCCATGCTCAGCTTTATAGATTCATTTTCATGTACATAGGACAGACAACTGTCTGTGTGGCAGACTGATGATTCTGATAGAGCCATCATCCTTTGATTCAGATGATCATCTGTGTAGCAATGATGTACATTTGATGTCTTTATTTTCCTAAATATATCGCAACCCGAATGGATGAAACTAGATCCGGGGTCTTCAAACTCGTTCAATCTTCGCCCAAAGTACAAGTCGATCCATGTGGAAAAAATGTTCTGGAGTCGAACATGGAAAGACATCGCCTGATTACCAGGCAATAATGTAAGTTGTTAATAGGCGTGAGAGGAATCACTGATAATGATGATGACCCTCAAGGTACTACAGTACAATTCGTGTGGTGTGAAAATGGAACTTGGCGTTGAACACCACGCAAAATATTTTGGTCGAAGGCCATTGATGTAAACCTGTCGCCGTAAGTGAGAAACTTGTCATTGAGGCGTGCAAGCTTCAAAGTACTGAAAGGGTTGTTCCTAGGTCGACTTCTTGGATAATGAGCTGTCGTCGACAAGAAGTGACTCATCGTAGGAGGGCCTTAATGAATCTCACATCTACGACACAGAACGGAGCAAATGATTTTGTGGTGGTGAAAACGATCTGATGATATAGGGTTCAGGGTGGTGGTCATGAAAGAATGGAGCGTGAATGTATTGTAGCAGATGAGACACAAGCTGGGTTGGTGAATTCTCTGAGCGACTTCTCTTGAACATATCGATGACACTGAAATGGATTGGTAGCGTTAACCCCAAAGATGGATGGTACGATGGACCAATGGTAATATGACTGGTGAATGAAATAACCCAACCCGACTCAATCATGGTGATGGAGTGAAAGTGTCATGTTCAAGAGCAACTTGCTACCAATAAAGTTTCTTCAAGTTTTCTTCCCAATTTTCCCCAGTAATTGCTGACCAGCACCTCTTTATTTTTATCAAGCTTGAGGAGGATAACATATGCTTGTTCTATAATTTGCCCTTCGGGCAAACTCGTCGCTATGCTTTAACGAGCCTAGCGACAATGAAACTCGTTCTTGTCTATATAGACAAGTTTGTCGCTATTGGTTTTAACGAGTTTAACGACAAAGACAACTCGGTCCTTTTTCAATTTTAGAGAGTCTTAAAAGGGACGGAAAGGAAACTCAAGTAATCCTTTTTTGTCATATAATCCCTTAAGTTCGAAAAAGTATAAAATAATACGAAAGGGATGAATTTTCGATATTTTTAATGAGCCGAACAAGACAAGCGCTCGATCTTTTTGTGCAATGCGACAAGTGATTCTGTTAGCCATCCTCTTAACACTGTTGTGATTGAAAAATTCCAAACTGTACCTGGAATTAGCTGCTACCCGAAAATATCACTCGTTCCTCAAAAGGGTAAACAATCCAATGGAGGCGTATGATCGGCTAAAACAACGTGGAGGTGATGGTAAGAACACGACCAAGGCTCAAAAGCCGATGATAATGCGTTCACAATGGTTATTTACCAGAGGTTGGTTCATTTTTTTAATAAGATTAAACTCTAGTGGAACATATGCACATTGCTTAGGTTTAATTTTTAACGAGCTTGAACTTTGCGTAAAACTGCTCGTGGTGGGTTTTTTTTTTAACGAGCTTGAACCCTGCGGTAACACTGCTCGTGATAAGTTTGCATGCCCCCAACATAATAACGCAAATCGAGGTGCATGCCCCCTAAGCTTCATTGCTTTCAACGAGGTGGATGGAATGAAGGTTTTCCTTCGAGATCTTTGAAAGACTCGACTTGGATTTTACGAGATCGTAATCAAAGAATCGATTCGGAAAGGGAGTTGTTTCATTTTTTAATGAGGTTGACACAATAAAAGAACTATCCTCATTATCCACCGTATTTACAGTATTTGATAAAAAATCAAAAACTGAAGGATGATTAAGGTCACTGGAAAAATCTTTGAGGTAATCCGGAAGATGGGAAGGATGGTGGTAATCTTCCCATGGTGCCTCTCCTATCATCATTGACTGAATGATTCCTTCATTTGTAGAATGTACATGTGACCGAGGATCTGAAGAGGTGCCATATTCCTTGGACCTATCTATCCAAACACTCAATGAGCGTTGATTTGGGTTTGCTCCCCATGCCAAGAAAATTGATTGCTACAATATTTCTAAAATGGCGATGATCCATGCTGACAAAATGTTCATGAATCTTCCAAATCTTTTAGATATAGAAGATATCATATTGCAGGTTCCCACCGTGGCCACTTTCGCTAGATTGTTTGGAGGCGGTAGGGCAAAAGTACCCATCAATGTAGGGTCTTTTAGGAGGCCTACTCCGATATTTTGAAGTGACTGAGAGCTTCCGTGGATCATTGGAATGCTTCCCGTAACTTGTGAACTATTGGGGAGAAACGTTTGTTGGTCGACGATTGTAATTCCTCCTTGGAAAGGAAATGCAATCTTTCTGAAGTAAGTCAACACAATAGCAGCCATAGAGTATATCTAGGGCCTTCCCAGTAGGATGTTGTAATCGAGGTTTCCGTCGATAACTTCAACATCAATTTCTACTGTTTTGCCCCCCAATTCAACTTGCAAGTTACTTAAAATCCCGTATGGAGTGTATGTTCATCCATCAAATGATTTTACGTCGTTGACGATCGTGACAAGGGCGGTGAGCCTAAAGTTTTCCAGCAACTCATCGACATAATACATGTAGATGCTCTCTCATCAATAATTGTTCGATGAACTGTTTTGTTGAGGGATTTCACTTGAATAAGGAAAGCGAGTTGAGCTGGTAACTGCAGGTCATATCCTTTATGATTAAAGGCCACAAGATTGGAATCCGCTGAGTCAATCCCACCTATTGCTGATAATAGAGCTTGCTTCTGGGAGGGGCAATTTTGAAGTACCTCAAGTGTCGACATAGCAGAGACAATTGGGCCAGGTCCTCTACTATATTATAATTCTGTGCTACTCTAGCACGAGGATTAAATGTCGATTTGTGTACTACTCCCTTTGACGGCTTTATCGTTAGCTCAGGAATGATGGGTGGCACAACTTCGGTTGAAGTTGTTGTCGAACTACTAGGTTGATCAGTAGCCTTGTTGTTCGACATCTGTGGATTCCCCAACATAAGCACTTGGGATGGGGAAGCATTTTCACTAGCAACCAGATTGGTTCGTAGGTTTGGAAACGGATGAGTTAATACTGTTGAGGTTTTTGAACTCTTGAAGAATTTTATAAGTTCAACTTTATATGGACAATCTCTCGTCTAATGATCCTCATCGCATATAAAGCATGGATGACTTGGTTTCCTATCCCTATAAAGGTTCGCAAAAGGTTTTTTAGGAGATGACTCCTCCTGTTTCTTATTTTTCCCTTTCTTTTTCTTCTTGTCTCCTGGTTGCTTCGGTTATTTGCCTTTGTTAGTCGACACGACATTCACCTCCGAGGCGAGAAGTTCCTCATTTTCATTTTGACTAGAAACCGTACGAGCTTTCTTTGATGCAACCTTTATGGTTTTCGTGCTAGTCGTGCCTATCATGCCATCGCCGGCATGAGAGTCCTTGTTCGATTTAGGAGGAGGAGGAACAAAAAATTCTGGTCTAGGAGCATCAGGGATTTGTTCATAGAGCGTGCCAGACTAAGTATAGATCAAGTCTAGATATTGTGCACGAGCAATAACTTACTCTTCAGTAACGACCCCTCCCTTTGCCACATCTTCTGTAATAGAAGGTAACAATGACTTAATAAACCGTTCAGCTAGCAGTTGATCAGGAACATATGTTTTTACCATTCTGCGATGACGTCGTCACTCATGAATATGATCAGATATGTGAGTGGTTGTCGTCTTCTTGAAATTGGTAAGAAGTTTCATTCCTGTTTCATACCTTATTGGTAACTGAAAATTGGTTAAAAAGGTGGTGGCAAGGGTACTGAAGTTATCAAATGAAGCTCTAGGCAATTCGATGTACCATTTTTCTGCCAGACCAGTTAACGTTCACTGAAAAAGGCGAAGCCTAATCGAATCATCATTTAGAGTGTTGGATGAACACCACAGATGGAAGGTCATCACATGATTCGACGAGTCTTCACCCGGATTTCCATTAAATTTAGGAATATTTAACGAAAGTTTATGAGGAAGCGTCGGCCACCAAGGGGCATAAGCAATTGGATCGTTTGTTAACCGATTTAGATCTGGTAACTCTAAAGTCACCATAAAGGGCAACTGTTGATTCATGTTCGACGAAGCATACCCAGGGTAAGATGGAATTGCCTGAGCAGTGGGTCTTTGCATACTAGCATAATGTATTTGATGCTGATAACTTTGGTAAGGTTGATGGGCATAACCATTATGATATGATTCATGTTGACCGTTTGAATAAACAACTGCCCATTACTCGCAAAGCTTTGTTGTTCAGGTCCTCGGTAAGCTTGTTGGAATTGTGGTTTTTGATATTGCACCAGCCATGGTTGTGAAGCCATTTGTTGTTGCCCAATACTGGCTGTTTGACCAAGATGAGGGGTAATAATACCCGTTTGAACCTGGGTCGCTCTAGTTAGGGAGCCACAAATCGGTGATTGTGGCTATGTCGTGGAGACAAGAGGCTGTTGTATTACGACCTAAGGAACTTGAGGTTGACATACAACAGGCAACGCTTGTACTTGCGACACCATCACAATAGATGGTGTAGTGGGGATATTCGACATAGGTAGACTTTGTTGCATTGAGTATACAACTCCTGTTTGTTGAGGTAGTATTGGCACCCAACCGCTGGATGTAATTCTAGCATAACCTGAATTTTGTTGTGAACTCTCATATGGTTGTCCTCCCGGAGGAAACAATGAAAGGGCGTACTGCCCCCCATACGGTGGCAATCCGGTGCTCAAAGGAAAGATTGGCCTTTGGGGACCGGGCTGCCCAAATTGATACTATTGCGAAGGATCAATTTGCTGAGACTCAACATAAGAGATTCCAGATATTATTCCGGACGAACAAACGGGAACAAACCATACTGTTGAAACAATCACTGGATGGATTCCATCTAGCTATTGAGAGCTAGTTGGAATAGATGGTATGCCATTGAACATCGTTGGAGTAGCAGCAGGAGGTTCCGCCGCTGCTGTGTCAGATGACATAGTCCTAGATGTCGATGGTTGTTCAGACATATCTAGTTTATCCAAAAGATTTCCTAGTGATTCTACAGGAACTTGCGATGAAGGGAGACTAACTTCTGATGAAGAAGGATATAGGGTGATCCCAGCTCCAAAATGCGATGGAGTACTAGATGGAAGATCCTCCACAATCTCTTCTATAGCAATCAATCCAGGTGGAAGAGGTAGGCCGTCAGGTCCGTAAAATATTTCCGGTGCCAAAGAAGGTATAGACTCTGCAACGACAGATGTTGGAGGGTTAACACCTCCCGAATCAGCTGTAGATGGAGCTGGTTTAGGAATAGAAGTGTTGACCGTATCACTAGGATCAGTTCTAATGTCCTCTTGCGGCTGCGGAACTTCTTCTATAAAGGTAGGGATACCAAAAATGTTTGGAGTAACCGGAGTCTCCGAGGATGTTGGAACACAAGTTCCAAGCAAACCGGGAGACTTTGATCCAGTTAAACGAGTTCGCTTGGTCCGGAATGGTTTCGTTTCCGGAGTCAAAGACGGTTGACTCATTAGTCTCCGCGAACAATGGGGTTTCGATTGACTTTCTTCCACTATTGCGGATTACTCGATCAGCTCAAAATAAAGGGGAAAAAGTGATTCCGAATTAAATGAATTTAGACACTTTGACACAACTTGCTTTTTCAATTTTTAAGAGTCGAGAAAAAGTTAAAGATGACTCTAGTCGCCTTTGATTTTTAATGAGCCTGAAGTGACAAGTGCTCAGATGGACCTTTTC
>APFE030334192.1:4156-28816 GCA_000404065.3 Pinus taeda | reverse complement strand
AAGGAGTCTGAAAAGGAATGAAAGAGACTACTTTGGAAATCTAGACAGAGGGATTACCAAACCAATCGCAAAACTACATAATACTTTTTACGGTATGGCAGTCAATCTTCCCGAATGTTGTGTTCAATGCATTGCAATCGATAGGGTGGCAGACACGACTTCCTAAGGATAAAGGATATAGCCTATTGTGGTCTCCCAATATATACTCGAAGGTACGTGGGAGCACAAGTCCGTACTAGCACTTGTCATCTCAAAGAGGAGGAATCACCCAACCAACAATGAAAGCGATAGTCACCAAGCTTTACGACGCTAGAATACGTCTCTAGCCTAGACTTCTAAATGTTGTGCGTTAGGTTCCAAAGCATTTTTATGTTCATTGAATTTATTTTATGGTTGAAATTTCTTAAGAAGTTTGCCTTTTAGGTTCACCGCGTGATGTAGATATACAATTCCTAAAATGCAATCTAAGATGATAAACAATCGTTTAATCTTCTTTTTGAAATGAAAATCCTAGCTACTAAGGAAAGAGAAGCGATATTCTTTCAACATAGAGTAGAGAGCACACACTAGATGCATTGTCCTAAATCAAAACCAACAAGCAGTCTAAATGCAAATGCACATGCATGTATTTGTTTTCTGCCTTCTTAATGTGTGAATGACAAAAAGAATGCTAAGTACAAATCTAAATTATTTTTTCAAAGCGACAGTACTAACAACTTTCTCTTCAAAAAACGAAAGGAAGATAATGACGACACTTTGCGATTTTGAATTGAAACTGCTTTTGACACTTGAAAACTATTAATTCAAATCAAATACAAGAGTAACAGTGTAATCAACCATCAAGAACAATAGGATTCTTTTCTTTGACCAAAAACGACACTTGCGACAGTTCCAAATCAAAAGACAACAATTTGATTATGCTACTTCTTTGTAAAAGAGAACCGTAAATGGTGAACAATACATAAACAAATTTATAATTCTTTGTACAATGGAGGCTGAATCATGCAAAGGAAAGGAGTTTCCGCAGTGGTATACTGATCACAGATAGCAAAACTCCTGAATAAAGTTGAAGAAAGTGAACAAAAAACCAAAATCTGGAAGCAAAATAAGTCTTATCTGATCATCGCACCTGTAACACAGGGAAAGACCGATGCACCTCACCTACTGCACACGGGAGGTGCGATGCATCCAGATTCCCAAGAGGAGAAGGTGTGATGGTCCAGGGACGAGACTTCAACTTGGTTCTTGGTCACAGTTTGCAACTTAGTTTAGGGATTTAGGTCGAGCTAATGATAGTTAGTAAATGTAAATCATAGGGGCTGATCTAATGAGGCTACTTGAGCCACCACCAGGGCAATTAGGATGTTTTCAAATCGATTGTTCAGTTTATAAACAAAACCCGGAGATAGACTGAAGCAACATTGATCTAGTTTGCACTTGCATAGCAAATGCAGTTCGAAGGCTAGCTGGCTTAACTTCAGGCTCCATCTGTAAGTTTATAAAGCAAACAGATATAGACAAGCAAACAAGCTATTCGCTCCCCAACGGAGTCGCCATTTTGTTATCGGGAAATCTAGTGTCCATGCAGAGTTGCTAGTCCGACTAAGATGGTTAGCTATCTTAGAAACAAACAAACTAAAGTTACTTTCATTTTCCTTTATGAGAAGTAGATAGGAGAGGAGCAAAGAATACCAACCTCAATCTTTCGCTTGGTTCTTCGCTTGTTCCTTCTCCCCTCTGACGGATCTTTTCCGCTCCTTCCTTGATCACTCCGCTTCAAAGAGTACCTGTAAAGTCAAAGCAACATAATACCTTCAAAGTACAGAGGTCTACAGTCATAAACAATAGAGGACCAGATATATATTGACCACACAAATGCATATATCATCAAACATACAATAATGTGGAGGAAAACTTGAATAGCTTTATTGATATAAAGATTAGAAGATAGGATTACAACCCATTGATCTGACCCAGTGTCATCCTCCCAGCATGAAAGCCCTTCTTCACCTCATGAAAAGCTTAGATCACCCAACACTATGATGTTCCACTAGGAAACCAACAACACTTCCTTACAAGATACAAGATTCCAGCCTTCTAACCTCTGGATCTCTGGGATGAGGGATCCATCTATAGATATTTGTAGAGGTGTGAGTCAGCTTTGGGTTTTTGATTAGTGTCATTCCACTGATAGTTCTTGGCTCCACTTGGAGATTTCATTGATCTCTTACTCATCCCTGGACGAACTCTGAGAGGCAAGTGTCATATGAGAAGTTTCTAGAAGATTCCTTGATCATCCACTTAGCAAACTATCTCTGCCATTTGTCTATTCTCGCTCATCGCACCCTATAGAAGGACTTTTCAGTATGCATTGCACCTCCCGTGTGTAGTAGGTACGATGCATCACGCCCTGACCATGGAGCAAGTGAGATGATCCAGTTTTGACCAATTCTGAGTAGTTTTTCATGGAGAACTTCTAGGAGATGATGTAATTAGCTGAACTTGCTCCTTTAGGGTATGAAACAACACTTTTAGGGACTTAGAATCCCTTGGTTTATAGACATATAAGATTGGGGTTGCAATGCCCAAATATGTCTATAACACTTAGGCTGGCAAGGGCAGATCGTTAGCCCAACTCTCGGCCGTATGCACCCATGTGATCATGGTTTAGCGCATAAGGGTTATTGTACCAATTAAATAAGTGATTGAATGCACTGGATGCGAGTGGATTTGTCTCTTAATGAGTAGATAAAAGGGTGAAAATGTCGCTCTCTTTGCAGGTTCAACCAATTTTGAGGACGAATAGCAAAAGAAACTTGGGAGAGCCATAAATTGAGGATTGGTTTGTGTTTTTGAGCCCAAGAAGAACCCAAATAGGGGATTTTGGACATTCTTAATCCAATGGAAGACTCTAGTTACTGATTGGAGCACTTATGGAAGGAATTTTTGCACGTTCGAGTCATAGGGTGCTTGGTACAATCAGTGGTTTGAAGCGGTTTTTGAAGGCTTTTGAGCACGGAGAGGACCTTGTAGGGGTTTTCTAGCCTTAATATGTTATCTGCAATAATTGTGGCTTCTATGGTGCAAAGCATGTTTGTCTTTTCTCATTATGTCTTTTCTAGGAAAGCTCTCTTTTAGTACTTCAATGTGGAATTCTTGTACATGCATGCTCATTTTCAGATGGAGTACAGGGTCTTGATGTGAAATTCCTTTTCACGTTGATTGTTTCATGAGTGATTGTAGGTTATCATGTTTTTTAGAGTGAGATTTCTTTGCAGGATAATGTTTCCTTGAACGGGAAACTAGCTGCTCATTTTTCAACACATTTCATGTACTATTTTATCACTAAAATCTATGGAGTGGTCTAGTTGTGTTAGCAAGGCTGAAGATGTAGACCAAGAGGAGTAAACTCTGTCACCAAATTTTGTTTTGTCTATTTTCTTGTTTTGGTTTATGATTTTCATGATGATATGTTGCTTGTTTAAAGTTCACATGAAAACTAACTCATTATCCTTGAAGAGACCATACAACTTGTTTTTTCATAAGATGTATTTTTTCTTGCAAAACGTTAGAGGACAGTCATTTCTTAGGAAGGAGAAGTTCTCCTAGAATTTCAGATCAATGGGTATCAGAGTTGGTTCTGACCAAGTTGCAGGTATGTGCAAGAATATTGAAAGTACTAAGAGCTAGAGGAGATGAAATTGTCTCTTCGAATGGATAATGTTTAATTGAGGAGATTGTTTGAAGTTACTGAAGAGGAGAAGAGGTGCACCTTCAGTTGTACCATGTGCTTGAGGAACAAGTTGGTTAAAGTTCCACTCCAGAAGCAACAAAGAATTCCTCCAAAGTTAAACCAATTTTTGGGCATGGTCCAAACATAGGTTATGGACCCTATGTGGAGAATGATGCTTGCAAGTTTTGTCAACATCTCAAAGATTCTCATTACATGACTATTGGTAAAAGTGGGTGTCTTGAGTCATATTCAAATTCGTAATCAGCATTTGACTGAGAAAAGATTGGTGGAAAATCCAAGGAGGTAATCAACAACTCTAGTTCAAATCCTTCAGTTTATGTTAATAACACATGTTTTGCAGCGTTTGAACGACATACTAAATGCATTGGTATGAAGTTGCTAGCTTAGATGGGTTATGAAGGAGGAGGCCTCAGAATCAATGGCCACAGTATTACCAATTCTATAGAGGTAAAGGAGAGTCCAATATATGAAGTATTGGGTTATGGACATATAGAGTTTGCAGAGTATTCTAAACTTTTTGAGGTGAAGAAATCATCAGATGATGATATGTCACACCAAGATGGTAGTGATAATGGTATTTTGTCTCCCAAGAGTGATGAATGTTTTAAAGGACTTTGCATGTCATCATCTAGTCCTCATCATCAAAGTTACAACCCAAAAAACAGGTATAAATGTCATGGGGATTTTCCAAATGTTGGTAATTTTGATTATTTATGGGACATGTATCCTTCCACTTTTTGTAATGCAGTTGTTGTGTGGTTGATTGTGAGCAACAAAAAGTGATGGTCAAAAGAATGGACTAAATTCTTAGCATCAAGCATGAATAATCTCCCTGAAATTTGAAGACTTCCTTGTCGATGGGCATGCGAAAGTATTTTTGTTCCCATTGTAACATGAATGGGCATGCGAATGAAAGGTGTTGGAAAATTCATAGAGAACTTTGTCCCAAGAAAGATAAAGAGGTTATGCACACCAATGCAAGGAAATCAACAGGTGGAAAAGAGGATACTAGCATAGTTCCAAAGGAATCCTTCAAAGCAAAGAAGATGCAGAAAGAGAACCCATAGGCCTAGGAGAGGCAAATATTGGGTATACTAGTTGTATAGTGTGTTACTTTGTAAATTGTGAATACTTGTTTTGGGTATTTTGTAAAGTGAAACAAGAATAATCACTATTTGGAACAAGTATGTTTTTCATTGACATGTCATGTTATGTTGGCTTGTTTATGAGTCTAATTGTTTGAGGACTTTTTGGGATGAACAATGTTTGTCGTCGAATATGTCTACAATTATGTCATGTACTCATTTATACAAGTGTCTCAAGATGAGGCTTGTTGTGAATGCAATCTTTGATAAACAATGTATAAGAAATGGATATGTTTTGATGGACAAATCCAAATGTGTCATTAAATTATTGCAGCCATAAAACTTTGGTGTACAAGCACAGTTTGAGGACAATAGAGCAAAGTTTGAATCAATGCATAGAAAGCATTGAATTGCTTTTAATTTCCAAGATGGAAATTCAAGTTTATCTTCAACAAGGGAACTTCCAAATGAAGTTGTTTGTGCCATGAAAGATGGGTTTGGATAGAATGTTCAGATTCCATCCATCAATGTTTTTTTTCCTACATGTTTTAAGAATTATGCCTTAGTTCTTGACAGGATGGTGAGGGCCTTGCGCAAAGGATAGGTGGAGAACCTTGATTACAGCTTGAAGGCACCAATAGAAAACATAACATTGAGGATTTATAATTGGAAATATTTGAGCCATTTTCCTCATTTTGTTTGCTAGGAGAAGATAAAATTTTGGTGTCCAAAAGTTCCTAGTGGGGTCGTATGATCCAGAGATCAAAATTTTGCTAAAAAATGAAAGTGCCAAGAATATTTCTAAACTAGTGTCAAGTCATAGTGTTCACTATTCTGATTCTAATGACACTTGAATCACCTTAATCTGATGTCGTATGACAAAGTTATGATGTTCTGATCGTTTGGCTCAACTACCAAAACAATTGTAGGTATTTTGACTAGAGTGTTGATTGGGCAGTCAGTAATGTTGATGTGAACATGCCTACTAGGCATATGACCAACCAATCACGGCTTGCGAAGTGGTGGGCTTAGACAATTGTAGGTAGGCTCATTTTCATTGGTCAAATTTTGTTTTGGTGGCCCAATGGGAGGCTGCCACGTGGCCCAACTGGAGGTCGCTACCTGGCACCTCCACCTTGGTCAGTTTTTTTTATTATGGGCCGAATGGCCTCTGTAGGGTTCGAACTAGTAACCTGCCACAACAAACTCCAACACTATACCATCTCTCCTACATGGTGGTTCTTACCCATATACTTCTCCACATCTATTTAAAGTTATGGTGCTGGTGCATTTGGGAGACGAGCCGAGCAGTGAGCCCCGACCCTCGGTCAAGGGTATCTCTACATGACCACAACAGAGACATACAAAGCCAAGGGATGGGGCCTATCCCTTGGTCATAAGAACTCCCAGTGGAATACGCATGTAAGGATTAGGTGCTTGGCGGAGGCAGTAGGTTGTAGATCCTAGCTCCGGGTTCCATTACAGTCCATGCGATTGTGGATGAAGGAGGTAAGGGATAGCGACATGGGCAGATTTTTAGGCCTTACCCTTGGCCACATTGATGGCATGTAATCAAAGGTGGAGAAATTGGGAGCCAACATGACAGGGGGCGAGCGATTAGCCCCGATCCCCGGCCACATTAACCCCACATGAACACCAGTCCAACGAATCAGGTGCCCAGGCTAGCGAGGGTAGACCGTTGGCCCAACCCTCGGTTGTATGGTAGCCATGTCGCCATGATTTAGCGCATAAGGGTTATTGGGCGAATTAAAGAATATGCGGCATAATGCATCGAATGTGGGCAAATTTTTCGCCTCCCAAGTGGATAAAAGGGCAAAAATGTCGCTCTCTTTGCAGGTTCAACCAATTTGTAGGACGAATAATAAAAGAAACTTGGGAGAGCCATAACTTGAGGAATTTTTGGTCTTTTTGAGCCCAACAAGAACCCATATAGGGGTTTTTTGACATTCTGAATCCAATGTAAGTCTTTGGTTATTGATTTGGGCACTTTTGGAAGGAAGTTTTGTAGGTTTGAGTCATAGGGTGCCAGGTACAATTAGTGGTTTGAATCAGTTTTTGAAGGTTTTGATCATGTAGAGAAACTTGTAGGGGCTTTCTAGCCTTCATATGTTATGTGAAACATTTGTGACTTCTATGGTGTAGCTCATGTTTGTCTTTTCTCATTATGTCCTTTTTAGGAATGCTCTCTTTGAGTACTTCAATGTGCATTTTTTTTAAAGGTATTCTCATTCTGAGATGGAGTACAGGGTCTTGATGTGAAATCCCTTTTCTTGTTGACTGTTTCATGACTCGCTATAGGTTGTCATGTTTTTTAGAGTGAGATTTATTTGCAGGAGAATGTTTCCTTGATGGGGAAACTAGCCACTCATTTTCAACACATTTCATATACTTTTTTATCACTGAAATATATGGAGCGGTCTAGCTGTGTAGCATGCCCGAAGATGTAGCCCTGGGGCCAACTCTGTCACCAAATTCTGTTTTGTCTCTTTTCTTGTTTACCTTTATGAGTTTCATGATGATATTATGCATTTTTAAAGTTCACATGAAAAACTAATTCATTATCCTTAAAGAGACTACAAAATTTGTTTTTTTCATAAGACGCACTTTTACTTGCAAAGCGTCAGAGGATGATCAATTTTTTGGAAGAAGAATTTCTCCTCCAATTTTAGATAATTAAGAGAGAAACAAAACTGAATTAGAGAAATAAATCCAAAGGGTCGATCGAAAGTCTCCACCTTCGACAATATGAATTAAGAGGCATTCTTACACTATCAATCCTTATATAGTGCAGAATCAACTCCAATGGATCAGGCACAAGAGTTTCTTAGGGTCATGCCTAGTGCAATATCACCTCTTGCAAACTCAAATATCATAAAGGTGATAGAGGTGGATAAGGTTTTAGAGGAAATATGGTCTCTTGACTCGGACAAGGCACCAAGACCTGATGGCTTCTCTATAAGATTCTTTTGTAATTTTTGGCATCCAATCAAAAGGGATTTGCTTTGCATGCTAAATAACTCTAGGATAAAAAGAAGTTAGGAGGAGGAAATAATTCCTCCTTTCTCACCCTCATTCCAAAAGAAACAAATCTACTCAATTTCTCTCGATTTCGCCCAATTTCTCTTTACAATTCCTCTTACAAAATTTTAACCAAAATCATTGCTAATCAATTGAAAAATTTGTTACTCTCTCTCATCTCAAAGAACCAAGGGGGTTTTCTATAGCATATATATATTTTGGATAATATTATTTTTGGTGTAGGAGCCCATCCATTCTAGCAATGAAGTAGGTGAAGGAGGCATGGTCATCAAGTTAGATATGTCAAACACTTTTTATTGGGTAAATCACTCCTTTTTATTTCTAAAGCTTGCATTGGGGCCCCTTAGATAGCCCCGTTGTTTAATGTTCGTCAAACATCATTTTTCTCGGCCCCAAGAGGACTTCGCCAAGGTTGTCCAGAAATTTGGAAGTAGCGCGGCATGAAGCGATGCTCTCGGACTCTACATAGCCCACAATGTAAAATGTATCAATCATTCATTGTTTGTTAATGACACTCTCTTGTTGGGTGGTGCCCATAACATCATTGCTTCCCATTTTAGAAAGTCTTGGACACATATTTGAATTTATGAGGTGGCTTGGTAAACAAAAGAAAAAGTCAATTGTTTGGTTTGAACTGCTCTGAGGCAATGTTACAAGAAATACCTGAAGTTCTAAGCATCCTAGCGGTTACAGACTGGAAATATTTCACCTACCTAGGGGTTCCCATCTCAATCGACCCTTCAAATGTTGATGATTGGGAATTAATAATCCAAAAGATAAAAAGGAGGATTTAGTTGTGGCGAGCATATTGGTTGAACATGGTTGGGAAGATTTTTCTTATAAAATCAGTGCTTTCCTCCCTCCCACTATACATTGGATCAGGGCTTCTAGCTCTAAAGAGCGTCATTCATAACTTAAGCAACATGGTCTAGAAATTCTTATGCTAGGGAGGAAAGAAGAATGAAAGTAAATTCCACTGGGTGAACTGGAATATGTTGGAAATAATACTGAGAAGGGGGGGGGGGGGGTGAATTAGTATTATCAGATCAATAATTTAATTTTCAAAATTGATTTGTATACGCTACTTTAGCTTAGTGAACTAGTGTGTATACACAACTGTACTTAATGAAATCAGCGTATATGCAGGCATATTTTGATTTACCGTATTGAAATTTAATCAATATATCAGGTATTCATTAGACAATGCAGTAAAAGTAGAATAAAGCATCACACATAAGCAACACACATGAACACCAAGATATAAGGTAGAAACCCAATGTGGTTGAAAACCACCTGCTGCTGTTGTCTCTATCTTCTTTTAATAATAAGAAAATTCTGTTTACAATTTTTGTACTGCTGCAATCTTATACCAGCACGCAGGCTTCTACCTGCAGAAGACTACAACCTTTTCTCATTCTCCAGCTTCTACTGGAAGGGAGCTACAACCCCCTAGCTCTTGTACTAGCCGATATGTTTTCTAATACGTAGTTGCCAACCTACAGAAGGCTACGACCATCTTTCTTCCTTCAGGGACCTCATTTCATAAATTTTCAGACTAGATCCATCAACAACATCATTTAATCATCAAATATATCTGCATCAACCAATCTCCTTTTGAAGCAACCACAACTAAATCAATCAATCGCTTTGACAACCCATCAATCTGATCATTCAGAATGCTGTCACCAGAATATAGTAACTAGAACCCAAACCAGAACCCATCACATTACAACAACAAACATAAGCAACTAAAACATATTTTATAAGGTATACGCTACTTCCATGTGTCAAACCTGCGTGTATACGCACTTTCCTTAAAGCCAACCAACGTATATATATATGCAAATATAAATTCAGAATTCTGCAACTATTCCAAACTTTAGTTATACCCAGATCATATCATTTACAGAGTAATATATGCGTCAGGATTCATATCTAGAATAAACACGAGCAAAAACACCTAATGATAATTCATTTTATGCCTTAAGATCCCGATCTATCATTAGATATGATCCCTCATCATTAGCTAAGCAAGGTTCATCCTTGGTTCAGATCCAACAATGCACCATAACCCAATAACCTGCATACTAGATCTCACACTTCATCAGATATTCGATACTTGCACATTGGCCTAATGATCTTCTCCTCCTTTTATAGTTTTAGGCCTTTCTCAATACCATGGACAAAAAACACTTAGGACAAATACCTTGGACCAAATACCTAAGGTCAATACCCCGGACCAGATACCTTGGACCAATACCATGGATCAAAATGCCATGGACCAAATACTTCGGACCAAAAATTTAGTTTTCCAAGGTATACGCGCTTTTCCTTCTGTGAAAATGCGCGTGTACATATATGTGACTTGTATACATTGAACCTGCGTGTATACGCGGCTTGGTCAATGGTGAACCTGCATATACCTCTCTTTCTTCATTTTGTGAAGACTGATCTATAATTCTTTGCTTTTTACCTGCTATACCGTGATCTTTCATCTGAGTGAGTTGCCTTCTAAACTAATTCCTTGAAGTTGCCCTACATTTCATCACATCTGTAAACACTGCTGCCATGCATTCTATCACATCTGAGATCTGTTCTGTAGATTCATCTAGTTACCATATACATGTGAGTTGTTCTGGTACAAGTGGGTTTCCATCAAGTACAACACATACATCATAATGCCCACAATCTCCCCTTTTGGACTTGATGGCAACAACCACACCAAGTCACTCTCCCACTTTGACATCAAGGGCAAAGGGTCATGCTCCCCCTGAGTGCATGCTAAATTTTCTCCCCTTGAGTATAAGCAAAGTCTGCAAAAAGGTGTTCTAAAAGAAGAACATGACTCTATACATACATCAGAAATGACCTTCTTATCACCAATGACTCATACATACATCCATCTCCCAACCAAGAAGGTATATACCAAATTTGGCTCATCCACCCAACCAAGTGGGGATATATCAATTGTTTATACATGTCAAAAACAAGAAACATTACATCATCCATCCCATGCATAGTCGGGTTACAAGATATACATGACATATATAACAGAGACCAAATATCTTAAACAAGACCATGATAGTCATGAGCAACTATCATATGATCTGCACCATTAGCAACATCTATCAACATCATCCAAACCAACAACCTGTATATGTCCATCATTAGTTCCCAAAGTATCATTAACCATGTTCTCCCCCTGAACCTGTTCCACTTGTTCATTGTCAGATCTAATCATTGCATATGTCAATAAGAGATATCAAAGCATCATCATCAATCAGATATACATCAAGTTATCAACAAATTTATGAGGACCAATATATTTCCACATGTTATCAGCAGATTGAAACCATCATCAAATAGAGCAGATAATTGACATAACTATAGCATACCCCTGTTTTTCTGAGTCTAGCCCACTACTTTTCTTTAAACCAACATATACGTGACTGTGCCCATAGAAACCTTCGTATGTACGCGACTACGCTTTATGAAACTCGTGTATAACTGCCTTTCTTTGAAGAAAATAGGTTTTAATAACAAGATGATGTAGCAACTACTCCCAGCTTTTTCCTGAGATATTGAACTGTCTCTCTGGGCAGTGGTTTAGTGAATATATCAGAAACCTGTTCTTTGGAGGGAACATACTCCAATTTGACCTTTTGTTCAAGCACATGTTCACGTAGAAAATGATATTTGATGGGTATGTGCTTAGTCTTGGAGTGCATGACTGGATTCTTTGAAATACTGATGACACTTGTATTATCACATAGAATGGAGATGGTTGGAGTACATGTGATCTGAATGTCTTGCAAGGTTTGCATCATCCAAAGTGGTTGTGTGTAGCAATATGCAGTAGCCACGTGTTCTGCTTCAGTTGTAGATAATGCAATTGAACTTTGTTTCTTGCTGAACTAAGACACTAACCTGTAACCCATATAGAATGCACCACCACTAGTGCTTTTTCTGTCATCAACACTTCCTGCCCAATCTGCATTTGTATATGCATGATGTGTAATATTTGTATCTCTAGGATACCATAAACCAAAGTTCTGTGTTCCTTGAAGATATTTGAAAATCCTTTTGACTGTTTGAAGGTGTGATTCCTTTGGATTTGCTTGGAATCTTCCAACTATTCCCACTGCATGCATGATGTCTGGTTGGGTACCTGTTAGATAAAGCAGACTGCCAATCATGGATCTGTAAGTTGGTTGATGTACTGCTGCTGATTCATCGTTTGAGCTAAGACTGCATCCCGTTACCGTTGGGGTACATACTAGTTTAGAATCTTCCATGCCGTACTTTGCGAGAGAAAAATACCATCTTTTTTTTGTGTAACTTGTAGACCAAGAAAATAGGTAAGCTCACCAAGCAAGGACACCTCAAATTCTTGCTGCATTACTAAAGAAAAATTTTGAGTCATGGATTCTTCATTGCTACCAAAAATGATATCATCAACATAAACAACAATTATTAGCAATTTACCAGTGTCAATCTTTGTATATAGATTACTATCTGCTGACCCCTTTGAAAAACCCTGCTGGTGGAGATATTTGTCAAGATGGTAATACCAGGCCCTTGGAGCCTGTTTTAGACCATAAAAATCCTTTCTAAGTTTGCATACAAGTTTTGCATCATTTCCAAGAACGAATCCTTCTGATTGTTCAATATAGACTTCTTCTTCTAAGTCTCCATTAAGAAAGGCAGATTTTACATCCATTTTGTATACTTTGAATTTCTAAAAACTAAAAAGAGCAAGAAACATTCTTATGGCTTCAAGTCTAGCAACAGGTGCAAAAGTTTCTTCAAAATATATAGCTTCTTGTTGAGCATATCCTTTACAAAAAAGTGTGGCGTTGTTTCTAATAACTTCTCCATTTTCGTTCAGCTTGTTTTTGAATATTCATTTAGTTCCTATGATATTCTTATCATGAGGTCTAGGAACTAATTACCAAGTATTATTCTTTTCAATTTTCTCAAGTTCTTCATTCATGGCCTTGACCCAACATTCATCTCTACATGCTACATTTACATTTTGAGGTTCAGTGGAAGATAGTAATGCTAGATAGCTTGAGGCTTCGGTAATAATTCTTCTTGTCTGCACACCTGCCCCTTTTTCCCCTAGAATTTGAGTTTCTGGATGATTTTTCTGAACATACCTGGACGAAGTCTTTTCTTCTACTGTTATCTCTTCTTTTGGTGCTTCATTGGTTTATTCTTCAAAATCAGTGTGATTTGATGTGGGATAATGATCCTCATCTTCTTCATTGTCATAATCTTCGATTTTTATTTGTTTTGGATTTTTTCATGCTTCATCAACCACAACATCAATACTTTCAATAATTTTCCCAAGTCTTTTATTATAACATTTATATCCCTTACTTCGGGAAGAGTAGCCAAGAAGAATACCCTCATCTGCTCTACATTCAAACTTACCAAGTTTTTCATCAGTCCTTCCGATGTAACATTTGCTTCCAAAAACTTTGAAGTATTTTATAGTAGGAGTCTTACCATACCAAAGTTCATGTGGAGTTTGAGTGTTGTTTACCCGAACATTTGCTTGGTTGAGAATAGCGACGACGACGAATGCAGCTTCACCCCAGAAGGTTGCAGGAGTTCTAGATTCATCTAGCATAACACGAGCCATTAGTTGAACAATTCTATTCATCCTTTCTACCACTCCATTTTGCTGAGGAGTCCTTGTGGTGGAGAACTGCCTTTTTATTCCATATTGTTCATAAAAGTCAAAGAATTCATCCGAGGTAAATTCCCCTCCTCGATCAGATCTAAGGCATTTTATTTTACGATCTAATTCATTTTCAACCAAAGATTTGAAGGCTTTGAACTTTTCAAATGTTCATCTTTATGCTTTAGAAGACCTATCCAACACATTCTGGAAAAATCATCAATGAACAATATAAAGTATTCTTCTCCTTGAGGTGACTTTTTCCTTCATGGTCCACATAAATCAGTACAAACATGTTCAAGAGGCTTACTCGCTGACTCTTCCTTTTTGATGAAGTGAGATATGGTTTTCTTACCGAATTGACATGATTTGCATATAGTATTTTCAGGAATGTTGATATCTGGAAGATCATGAAGAACCTGGAATCTGCATGCTTTTCTTATTTGAGAAAAGCTTAGATGTCCCAATCTTCTATGCCATAGCCAATTTTCATCATTTTTGCTTAGATAACATTGTTGTTGTCCTCCCTTGAGTATGTATAGGTTGTTTGGAGTTCTTGTATCTTTGATCACGGTTTCTCTTGTATCAAGCTCACGAACAACACATCCATTTGATCGAAACACTACTTCATTTCCTTGATCATACATTTGACTCACACTCAACAAGTTATGCTTTAAGCCATCGACATACATAACATTCCCAACTTTAACTTTTTCTTTCAAGAAAATAGAGCCTTTACCTTTTATGACAGTAGGAGTGTCGTTTCCAAATGAGACACTCTTTTCCTTTTCTAAGGCATTATATGAGTGTAGTTTTTCTTTGTCACCTATCATGTGTTTTGAGCATCCACTGTCGATGTATCACTGGTTTTCTTGTCCTTCTGCATACAAGGCTATACCACATATTTCTGTTTGTGGTTATTTCTTTCTCCATATTTTGGGATTTAATGGAGTTTGCTCCTTTTGAGATATTTGCCGAAATTTACTCCTGCATTCATATTCTTCATGGCCAAAGTTGTTACAAATTGCGCATTCTATTTCATTTTCAAGAAGAGAAAAGTTATTATAGGAACTTTTATTGATCCCTGTCACATTCCTTTGATTTCGTGCTTCTCTAGTCATGATGGTTTTGTAAGAAACACATTGAGTAGCTTTCTGCCCAAAATTATGACATGAGAAACATTGACCATTAAAGAAGTTCCTGCCATTATCGAATCTCCTGACCTGGTGATTGTAGTTTCTATTGATATTTATCTTTGAAGCAAATTGAGTATGATTTACCTGAGGTTTATTGTGGCTTCTGTTCATCCTTGAAGTAAATTGAGCCCAATTTACCTGGTGATCTGCTTTATGCCTTTGTTGATGATTGTCAAACTGTTCACTGCTCTTTGCTACATCAAGATAGCTTTTAGTGGAGGTTGACGACTTCTATGATTGAGATGCTTCTTTAGTATATCCAAGACCTATCTTTATGAGAGGAGAACGCTGCACTTTGATAATTTCATTTAGGGTTTCTGATCCTTTAGCAAATCTAAGATTGAGAGCTTTTGTTTTCTCAAGTTCCTTTCTTAGACCCACAATTTCACATTCTAGTTTTTCATTATGTTTTTCTCTTTCAGTAAGTTGGTATGTCAAGGTACCTATAATCATATTCTTTTCTTCTAAACAGATTTTGAGTTTAGAGATTTCTTCATATAGGTCATCTTCATTGAAAGCATCCAAAAAATCATCATCTTCATAAGCCATCATAAGTCTATAGTCATTACTATTTTCATCTTCATCACTATTTGATAAACCATCGCTATCTTCATGAGTATATTAGCTCTTTTTACTTACACTTTGTTTTCTATTCCATTTTGTAGATTCCTTCCCTTTATCATATTTGTCTTTATGAGGACATTTGGCATCATAATGGCGGACTCTACGACAAGAAAAACATTTGAAAGGTAGTTTACCTCTGAATCTTCCAGAACCCCATTGAAGCTTCTTGACAAAGTTTACTTCCTCTTCTTCTTCTGAAATATGTCCCGATTCATTGAGTTCTTCTTTTCCTTTTGATGAAGCTTTAAATGCGACTTTTCTCATATTTGATGGACCTCCTTTTCTCATCTCAAAGGTAGTTAAGATTTTGTGAAGCTGAGTCATAGTAATAGTCTGTAGATCCTTCTTTTCTTCTATGGCAGATACTTTTGATTCAAATTTAGCAGATAAGGATCTTAAAACTTTATCAACTAAGGTAACTTCCTTTATCTCTTCACCCAGATTCTTCATGCAATTAACAACCTCATCTATACGTAAGAAGTAACTAGCTATACTTTCATCAATGTGCATCTTGAGAGTTTCATATTGAATTCTGAGAGTTTGCAGTTTAGCACGTTTTACGTGAGAGTCTCCTTTGTAGCTTAGAATGATTTTGTCCCATATTTCTTTGGCTGATTTGAGCTGCATAACTTTGACAAACTCTGATTGTGACAAACTTCCCAATAATGTATTGACAGCCTTGGCATTGGTTTCATATTGCTTTTTACCTGCTGTATCTGTAGGAATTGTTGATGGAAATGTATATCCTCCTTCCACGATTTCCCAGACACCTGTTCCAAGAGATTGAAATTAAGCTATGGTTCTTACCTTCCAATAAACAAATTTGCTCCCATCAAAGATTGGCGGTTTGATGGATCCCCCACTTTCTTGATTACTCATGATTATGGATCTTCCTTCAAGCGATCAAGCTTCTTCTGAAGGACCTGTTCTGATACCAGTTATTGGAAATAATACTGAGAGGGGGAGTGAATCAGTATTATCAGATCAATAATTTAATTTTCAAAACTAATTTTTGTACGTTACTTCAACTCAGTGAACTAGTGTGTATACGCAACTGTACTTAATGAAACCAACATATATGCACATATATTTTAATTTACCAAAATTATCATCTATCGAACTTTAATCAGTATATCAGATATTCATTAGATAGTGCAGTAAAAGAAGAGTAAAGCATCACACATAAGCAACACACATGAACACCAATATATAAGCCAGAAACCTAATGTGGGTGAAAACCACCTGCTGATGTCGTCTCTGTCTTCTTTTAATAATAAGAAAATTATGTTTACAATTTTTGTACTGGTGCAGTCTTATAACAATACGTAGGCGTATACCTGCAGAAGGCTACAACCTTCTCTCATTCTCCAGCTTCTACTGGAAGGGAGCTACAACCCCCTAGCTCTTGTACTAGCCGATATGTTTGCTAGTACGTAAGCATCGACCTATAGAAGGCTACGACCTTATTTCTTCCTTCAGGGACCTCGTTTCAAAAATTTTCAAACTGGATCCATCAACAACATCATTCAATCATCAAATATATCTACATCAATCAATCTCCTTTTGAACCAACCACAACCGAATCAATCAATCCCTTTGACAACCCATCAATCTGATCATTTAGAATGTTGTCACCAGAATACAGTAACTAGAACCCAAGCCAGAACCTAGAACACTGCAACAACAAACAGAAGAAACTAAAACATATTTCATAAGTTATACGCTACTTCCATGTGTCGAACCTCTGTGTATACACGCTTTCCTCAAAGCCAACTAGTGTATATATATCTGCAAATATAAATTCAGAATTCTGCAACTATTCTAGACTTTAGTTATACCCAGATCATATCATTTACAGAATAATATATGCGTCAGGATTTAGATCTAGAATAAACATGAGCAAAAACACCTAATGATAATTCATTTTACGCCTTAAGATCCTGATCTATCATATGATCCCTCATCATCAGCTAAGGTTCATCCTTGGTTCATATCCAGCAATGCACCACAACCCAATAACCTGCATACTAGATCTCACGCTTCATCAAATATTCGATACTTGCATCCCTTGGCCTAATGATCTTCTCCTCCTTTTATAATTTTAGGCCTTTCTCAATACCATGGACCAAAACCACTTAGGACCAATACCTTAGACCAAATACCTAGGGTCAATACCTCGGACCAGATACCTTGGACCAATACCATGGATAAAAATACCATGGACCAAATACTTCTGACCAAAAATTTAGTTTTCCAAGGTATACACGCTTTTCCTTATGTGAAGGTGTGTGTGTACGTATACGCGACTTGTATACAGTGGCCTGCGTGTATACGCAGCTTGGTCAATGGCGAACCTGCGTATACCTCTCTTTCTTCATTCTATGAAGACTGATCTGTAATTCTTTGCTATTTACCTACTATACTGTGATCTTTCATCTAAGCGAGTTGCCTTCTGAACTGATTCCTTGAAGCTTCCCTACATTTCATCACATCTGTAAACACTACTATCATGCATTCTGTCACATCTGATATCTCTTATATAGATTCATCTAGTTACCATATACAAGTGAGTTGTTCTGCTACAAGGGGGTTGCCATCATGTACAACAAATACATCATAATGCCAACAAAATATAGTACGGATGCCCAAAAATTGGGAGGTCTAGAAATTAAATATCCTGAATATATGAATTTAGCTATGGGGAAAAATTGGTATGGAGGCTTCTCTTAGATTCCAAAGAGTGGTGGAAGCAAGCCTTTCTAAGGAAATACTTCCATAAAAACCATTTTCTCATACCTAAGAAAGAATCATGGGAGGGGCAGGAAACAAAGATATGGAATCTTTGTAAAGAAACAACCCTAATAGATTAGAGCATCTCGGCTAGCAACCAGGGAATGGTCGACACATACTTATTTGGAAAGCTTGGGTGCCATCAGCTAACCTGATCAATGAAAATCACCGAGTAAGAGAACTTGCACTTTGGATGGAGGAACAAGGGTTACACAATCTAGCAGACATCTTAGTTCAAGATGGTTGTGGCATTTGGAAAATATGGCACTACCCAAACTGCCTGGCACACCTCTTCCAATCTTGACTTTCATTGGGCAACTCATTAAAAGGATACACAACTATATCTTCCTAACACCTTAATCATCGGATCCTGACAGGAGGAAAGAATGTATACTATATTGTCAAAGAAGGGCATGAAATGCTGGTGAAGCATATCCCGTTGTGGGGTAACAATTGGAACAAAGACGGGCTTCCCAAAATCAACATATTTTAAAGAAAATATTAAATTATTTTAGTTCTTGCACTCAAAAGTGCGGATCTATGGAGCGAGGAGACTAGGAAGTGGAGTGCCCTGCGCTCGAGGAACCAGACAACGGGAGTCTGGTGCTGCTTCTGAGGTCGATAGGAGGGAGCCCAGGGCATGTGTGACGAGCCACAACCAACTATGAGACTGCGTGTAGCTCCAAAGCCATGGCCCCAAGAGGGGGCTGCGAACTAGATCCTCCCCTTCCACCTGAGCTAGTTGCATTTCAGGATCTAGTTGCGGCATGCAATAAACGACTAGCAACCGAAAACTAGCAGAAGTTTGTCAAAATAATGGAATCCATCCCCACGGTTTCTCTGCTGACTGAAGAACCCCGCAAAGCGGAATTAAACCTAGCAGAACAAGGTCTTATTGGACAGTTCACGGGTCTATGGCCCTTGCTTAAAGTTGTAGATGCTTGGGTGCAAAGGAACTAGTGATCTTTGGTCAAGAAAGGAATAAAAAGTCATTTCGTCGAAAAGGCTTCTTTGTATTCGTATTTGAAGCAACAGAAGACAAGAACCTCATATTCAAAAACGACTCGTATTTCATGGGGCCTCAGGTTTTTTATTTGAAACAATGGACTCCATACCTTGATCTGACACAGGATGTGCCCTCAGCTATCCTGGTCTGGGTGCGCTTGCCCCATTTACCTCTGCACTGTTGGAACCCTAAATCCTTAGAAACCATAGGCAATAAACTTGGTAAATACATCGATCGAGCATAAAGAAGAGATTAGTACTCATGTGCGAGAATTTGTGTAGCAGTATACCTAGAGGAAGGTCTCACTGAAGGTATTAAACTCATGGTGGTTGATTGGACACACATACAAGTGCTAGACTATGAGCAACTCCCATTTAAATGTCGGCATTTCCATGGTTGTGGGCACTTTGCCAGGCACTGTAAAAATAAATCAAAGGATGGAGCAGAGAACGAGAAAGGAGATCAATGGATTTAGGTTCAAAAACCAAGAACAATTAAGCAGAGCAACAGGAACAAAGGGAAAGCCTTGTCCACGGGGAGGGGTGCTCCTCCCGAAGCCCAAGCAGAGGGAAGCTTAGTCCGACCAAGAGCAGACATACACACAAATCCTTTTGAAATACTTAGCACACCAGAAAAACTTCAAGATCCAGTAGCTAAAGAGGTTAAACAACAGGCCAACATCATGGAAGAAAACAAAAGGCAAGATGAAACTGTCCCTCCCCAAATCGAAACCCCAAAAGGTGTCTCTAGCCCCCCAACCTATGTAGATATGACAAGGAAGAAGACGCTAGAGATTTCAGGATCCTTGGAAGATGAGACAACTGAGAGGCCCTTGAAAAGAGTGGGGAGGAAATCTCACATAGATTCCAGAGAAGAAGAGGCGGAGAGATAAAAAATGCAAGGCAACCAACCCACTATTGAGATGTCTATTGGCAGAAATACTAGAACCAGGCCTCCTAAGGGAGGTGCTACCCCACCTTCTGCCAGTAAATAATGCGATTAGTCTCTTGGAATTACAGAGGACTGGGGAATCCCTCAAAAGCTGAAGCAATCAAGAACCTATTGAAATCAGAACTCCCTGAGATCCTCATGCTCCAAGAGACTAAAATAGAAGGTGAAGCCCTTCTGGAACTTGGCAAAGTAAAATGGACAACAAAAGCTAGAAAAGTGGTAAGTGTTAGAGGTACATGCGGTGGGATAGCCACTCTCTGGGAGGTTGACAAGTTTCATCTTGAGAGCTCCTTTCAGATGCAACACTAGATTTACACTCAACTTCGACATCTCCCAAGTAAGCTTAACTTTGTGCTCTTAATCTCTATGTACCTGTCCTCTATGCAGAAAAGGAAAAATGCTGGCAAACTCTAACTGATTTCTTGGAAACCTACTCCCTTAAGAATATAATTATTGCGGGAGACTTCTATCTAATCCTTGACCCAAAGGAAAAAAGTGGAGGAACCAGTAGTAGGGACCGCTTTATTCCCTTAGTGGAAGACCTGATTCAATAATGGGATTTATTGGATTTCAAGCCAAAAAAAGGGCTTTACACATGGACAAATAACAGAGTAGGGGTGGAACATATTTGAACCAGGTTGGACAGATTCCTTCTCCAGAGTACCTTCCTCTTCGAGAAGATGATCATTTCCACAAAAATTCAGCCAAAGTGGACTTCAGACCATAAACCCATACTCCTTCCGCTGGAAGAAGAAGAAAACCTGGGGCCAATCCCCTTCTGGTTCAACCCTCTCTAGGCAAGTAGAGAAGGGTTTATGGATACAATTAAGAACGCCTGGTCCATCCATGTTCTTGGATCGCCTAGCTATGTCTGGGAGCAAAAGATAAAAGCCACCAAATCAGCCTTGAAACAATGGATAAAAAATCCCACAGACTTTCCCACTACCCAACGAAAATAGAGCACAAAGCAGCTGTTGGATCTGCAAATGGGCCTAGAGATGCAAGACATTACCAACTCATAAATTCATAGTGAGCAAGAACTCCAAATCAACACCCTCCGGTCTTTTAGAGAGGAGGAAGAATCTTTGAAGCTCAAGTAACACAATCTTTGGCTTGTGTTTGGAGAGAAAAATTCAGCCTTCTTGCACAAGCAAATTCAAACCCGTCTTTCTAGAAATCACATAGTTGAAATCACCTCGCCAGATGGGGCTATTCTCAAAGGCACAAATATGATAAAAGAGATTGAAACCTCTCATTTTTAGTAGTTGTTCAAAGAAGAAGGTGTAGAGGATGATGAGGAAGCTCATGACTTCCTTAAGCACGTTCCAAGGATGGTTAACGAGGAGGATAACACAACACTCCTTAAGCCCTTCACTGAAGACGAAATGAACAATGTCATATGGAAGATGGAACCAGACAAAGCTCTAGGACCCAATGGTTTGTCCATACACTTTTATTGAATCCACTGGGACATCATCAAGGTTGATTTGTAAAGAATGATCAAAGGCTTCCTCCTAAAAGCCAAAGTGGAGGAAGCACAAACTCTACTTTCCTATCTCTAATTCCCAAAGAAGCCAACCCGGTGGCATTCGACCGATTCAGGCCAATCTTGCTATGTAATGCATCTTACAAAATAATCACCAAGTTATTTGCAAATAGAATAAAGCCTATGCTGGAAAAACTCATCTCACCTAACCAAGAAGGGCTTGTCAAAGGCAGGCATATCCTAGACAATGTGATACTGGTGCAGGGAATCATCCATTCTAGCCATCAATGCAATGAGCAAGGTATGCTCATCAAACTGGACATGGCAAATACCTTTGATCAAGTAAGGCACTCTTTCCTCCTCCAAGTTCTTTCTGCATTTGGTTTCAGTTATGAATTTGTAAAATTGATAAAAGCATGCATTGGACAACCTTGGATAGCCCCTCTAGTAAATGGTAGGCTAACAAAATACTTCATAGCTTCGAGGAGAATCAGGCAAGGCTACCCTCTATCCCCCTTTTTGTATATTTTGATGGCAGAATCTCTGAGCCGCAAAGCTCTCAGTTGAGAAGCTCAATGGGACACTTCCCGGCATCAGGACGATAAACGGAACAACCCCAATCAATCATGCCTTGTTCGCCGATGACTCTATCCTTATGGGAGGATCCTTTCCTTTTCTTGTTTTTGAATGTTCTTGAAGTTTTTAACCACCAAATCTATGATACCATCACCCAACTTCAGCTAAAAGGAGAGAGTCATGAAAAATAGATTGATCCCTCACTCACAAAATTAAATATATAAACACCACTAAAGAACTTGAATTTGTTTTACACTAGGGTCATTTACCAGTTCAAACACATAGCCTATGAGAAGTGGTTTATTCTAGGATGTTGATTGAGGCTTTTATTGATTCCTAATTAGTTTCCAAACATTTTTTGTAAAGTCACAAAAAATAAAAAGATGTGATAAGGATTTCCCCCGAAACTTTTACAATGCACACCTGTTGGGGAAATCCAATCTCTTTTCAATGCATTCTCCCACATTAACATTATCATTTATAGCGAGGCATAAGGTGACCTTTGAATTAACCAGGCCATTATGCTTCTAGATCCACTACCACGACCATTCCTTAACGCCATCAAACCCTCCATCCATCTTTGTGTTACAACCCAACTTAGTTGTGAATTTTCTAGAAACAACATTTTTTACCATACCAAAATATCCTCGCTATTAGCATCCAGAAAAATAAGAGAAGAAACCATACGATCAATGAAGTTTTTCCATCTATATACTTCGTCAAAAACTAGGCCTAATTCTTCTGCGAATTTCTAGATTTCAGATCCCGACTCTTGTTCTAAATCAAATTTGGCATTGGCCAAACAATATATGTTTTGTTCATGTAGGGAGTGAATGAGTTCATCCGAGAGTTTATATGAATTCCCAACACCTATCCATGATTCAAGCCCAATATGCACACTTAAACCATTTCTAATTTTCCATTCCACCAAGTCACTTATCAGTGAAAAAAGTTTTTTCCAAGGATTTCACAACAATTGATGCATTTAGAACATGTTTGGAAGGATTCTTAATGCATTGCATAATTGATTGACCTTTAGAGTATTCTTTATCCATTCGATAATTGATTGACCTTTAGAGGAATTCCTTGCAAGGTAGGTTTAATAAGGATCATTCTGCCTTGTAGAGGGGACTTTTTGATCCAAAATGGATTCAGTTTTGCCTCTGAATCAGAGTCTTCAAATGCAGATGAAAATGGGATCAAGTTGAAGTGATTGATGATACGATTCCAACGGTGTGAACGGCGCATAAATACGAGTCCAGAAGGAGAAGTTAGAGCCAGTAAAAGTTTGTGGAAAACTAGGGCAAAAAAAATCAAAAGTCAAAGGTCAATAGTCAATGGTCCACAAGCAATGCCTACATCAGCAGGGACACGTTGCAACCCGAGAATGAGCCACGGTTCCTAGATGTTGTCAGCAGAGGAGGTGACGTGGTAGTTTTTGATTAGTCTATACGGGCCAATCTGGTGTTGACACATGGTAGCCCGGATTTGCCCAATGTTGGCATGAAATCCCAAAATTTTGGGGTTAGGGAGGATCGAACCCCTGACCTCTCGGCAAGGAAAATTTTAAGGATGGAAATTTTTCTTGAAGTTTAGAAACAATGGCGAATCTCATTAATCCCTAATATGCAAACTATAAAATGTTTATTGATATATTTGTAAATTATTCAAATTTATAATGATTTTATATATAGTCTCTATATAAATGTTGGCGATTTTAAAGGTAAAATAATTTTATATTCTAAAATTTGGGCGAATCACCTTTTATAAAAATTGGAAATTGGCGAATCTTTTGTGGAAAAATCATGGAAAATTAGCCCACTGGGCGAACATTAGCCCCTAAAATTTTCCATGCCTCTCGGAGTGGCAACGTTTTCGCTGGAGGACCTTACCAGACGAGCTACTTTGGGGCTTGTTTAGATTTGCGATGAACTTGTATTTATGGGGTATCGAAGGTTCCGCCGGAAAAAGGCTAGACGACCGAGGTCAACCCCACGACCGTCAGTCCTTTGATTTTATGTATCACATATATCCCACATTTACCGTAATCTCAACAAACATATGGTATATGTAGAAATTTTGAATAATTTAACACATATTCAACAGAGATTATCCTGATCATGTACTATTGCGGAATAACATACACAATACATAAGCTCCTCTACGTTGATCATCAATATAGCAGCATCAATAACAATAAAACATCAAGAGCATTCACACATTAACACAATATGTATCCCGGGGAAAGCATCTCGCTAAAAACCCCAACTATCTGTATATTAATGATTGAGTCATGTAACATTACACAGCATAATACTTCTCACAAGTATCTCCACCTCTGTTACACACAATACAGCTCAGATCTGAATCAATCACTGGCTCAAATCTCTTCCGCTGCTTGCCTGCCTCCGCTGCTCAATACCTGCTCAAGAACTGATGATAATTC
>APFE030334173.1:0-14680 GCA_000404065.3 Pinus taeda | reverse complement strand
CTGCTCCATGATATAGCTCCCGATCCTATGTTGAAGACGTATCCAGTGGTGGATTTCCTGTCATCTGGATTTCCAACCCAGTTAGAATCAGAATGACCTGTCAATTCAACATTACAAGTATTAGTATATTCAATACCAAAATTGATAGTTCCCTTTAAGTATCGAAGGACCCCTTTTGCAGCTGTCCAATGGCTTTCATGAGGCTTGGCCATGAATTGACTAAGTATGCTCACTGCATAAGCAATGTTTGGTCTAGTGGTAGTGAGATAATTCAGACTTCCCACTAATTGTCGATACAATGTTCCATTCACCTCTTTTGTTCCATCATCACTTCTTAATTTGATATTTTGTTCCAATGGAGTACTCATTGCTTTACATCTATTCATATGAAATCTCTTTAGTAATTCATTTGTATATTTGCTTTGCATGATTAAGGTTTTTCCTTCATCTCTCCATACTTCAAGACCTAGACAATAGTTCATCTCACCAAGATCCTTTATCTCAAATTCCTGTGATAACTCCATTTTTATATTTGTAATTAATTTATCAGCACTCCCTATTATTATTAGATCATCAACATATATAGAAAGTAATACTATATCCACATTTCTGTCTGTCTTGACATACAAATTAGGATCATTTTTACTCTTTTTAAATCCTTGCTAAAAGAAGAATTTGTCAATTTTCTCATACCAATATCTAGGAGCCTGTTTTAGTCCATATAAGGCCTTTTTTAACTTGCATACAAGATGTTATTGACCCTTTTTTACAAATACTTCTAGTTGAACAAGATAAATCTCTTCTTTTAAGTCACCATTTAGAAAAGCTGACTTTACATCTAATTGATGTAGCTTCCAATCATATTTAGTTGCTAATGCTATCATTATTCTGATTGTGTTCATTTTTGCAACTGGAGCAAAAGTATATTCATAATCTATACCTTCTTTTTGTGAATAACCTTTTACAACCAATCTTGCCTTATACTTGTCTATGCTACCATCTGCATTAAATTTTGTCTTGTACAACCATTTTGATCCTATAGGGACTTTATTTTCAAGTAATTCTATTAATTCCCAAGTTTCATTTTTCATTATAGATTCATATTCTTCTTTCATAGCTTCCATCCATTCTTTATGATTTTTGGCTTGTTCATAATTTAAGAGCTCAAAAACAATCTTACTTGAGACATTAAAGTATAATCTTTATACCTGATGGGGGCTTGAATCTGTCGTATTGACCTTCTTAGAGGCTCATTACTTTGTGGAGTACCTTCTCCTTTTCTTCTCTGTGGAGTGCCTTCATCCCTTCTTTGTGGACTTTGATTCCTTGATGTGTCTTTTGGAAAGTCCATGTGTTCTTGTTCTTGAGTTGATTCCACAACTTCTTCTTCTTCCTTAAAGCTTTCATAAGAACACTGCCATGTATTATGTTCATCTTATTTCATTTGTTTATCTACATGCTCATGAAATATAACATCTCTAGCTGTAAAGACCTTGTGAGTACTTGGATCATACATTTTATATGCTTTTTGATCAGTGCAATATCCAATAAAAATACATTTGATGTTCATCAAGCATTCCGTTTAATGTCACAGTAACCAAGTCTGTACTAGATATTGATTCACCAATGTCACCTAATTTATCTTTTAGATCTTTAATTTTAGAAATAAAATCACTAACACTTTCATTTTCTTCCATCTTAATTGAAAGAAGCTTACTCTTTAAATACAATATTCGATTTGTAGTCTTCATCTCATACAAAATTTTTAGAGTGTCTCATGTCCCCTTGGATGTTTTGCACTCTCTAATGTGTGGAATAATGTTGTCCTTAACTGTCATCTGCAAAAGCACCTTTGCTTTGTTTTCTTGTCGCTCCCAATCTTGAATTGTAGCATCTCTCGCTTGAAGGGACACTGGTTTAATTTCAGCTCTAGACACAATCGCCCATGTATTGCTGCCTTCCATCAAAGTTTGCAACTTAAACTTCCAATTTGCATAATTTTCACCATCTAACTTCTTAGTTTAAGATAAATAAGATTCTGCCAATATATTAGCAATTGTTACTTATTTTCGCCTTACCAATCACCAAAAATTACTAATTTTTACAAATATAAATCCTCAAGCAAAAATTTTTATCCAATATTATTGGATAATATGGCTGCCTCCTTCTTCTTTTTTTTTTCTTAAATAAAAAGGAGAACAAAAGAAGGTGTTCTATTAATCACATCCAAAGAGTACACTCAATAATGACAATTATTTTTTTCGCATCTATACTTGAGAAAGCCCCAAATCACGAATTACAATGGCTCTCTTTTACTTGTCACTTGCATAAATCTCAATATGTTTGGCATCGCCATTAGAGACAACTGCCGCTTTAATCTTCGGAGCATTCACTATCAAAACACCGTTTTCCAATTTTGCAGAGATGCCATCTGCATTCACATTATCTGGCAGCCAGAATTGCCTCATGAATCGTCCACTCGATCATTCCACACGGTGTCACTGGTTCGTCTCGCACATCTTCTTTGTGCCTTTCTCCGCTTATTCTCAAAAAAACACTTCTGAAACACTTCACTGTGTTTCCAAAAGAAGTCTCAGACGGCACAAAATCATCTAATTAAGTTAGTTTTGCACAAGAACACCATAAATAATTCATTCAAAACTAACGAATCAATATATCAGATGAACTGCAACTTTACAAAAAAAACGTGCACACAATCCTTCATCTAGGATCACCCTTCCACACAGTCTCCCCACACGGTGGCCATCACAACGCTTCACCTTGCTCTCCACACTAGTCTTCACAACACACAATCAATCTTCTCCTCCAAGTGCAGACCAGCCTTGAGTTGTGAAACTAAGCCGAAACCTTCTGCTCTGATACCAAATCAGAGCACACAGTCAAACACAAAAACACAGAACTTGTCTTCATTCGATGGCTTGAACAGGTTTTTATACACAACAAAGAATTTTTTGGAGTCTTTCTGGAGTCGGTGGCTTCTCTAGGAAGCTATCCAACTCCGCCAAATTCTAGAAGAAGCTAGACGCAATATTAATGGTGGTGGTTGGAATTACCATTGTTTTTCAACAATAAACGATGCAAAAAAATCTAATTGCCTTGAACATTGAGCCTCTCTACCAGATTTCCTATCGTCACTTCTTCTATCTTCGACAACATATCTGTCACTATCTCTACGTTGTTCCGGTCGACATCCGCTGCAAGTCCATCTGAGATTGTCTCAAACTGAACTTCCTCACGTTTCTCTAAGACTCCCGATACTGCGCCTTGTGCCTAGAACGTGCTCTTATGGCGTGCCTCGGTTGTCACAAAGGTGATCTCGAGATTTTTCGAGGCAAGCCTCTTGGCAAACTGCAGCATTGGATTGATATGACCCTGCGTTGGGTAGGGCACCACCAGAACGCAAAGTTGGCTATAGTCGACACAACTAAGGACTATCAGCTAAAAATTGGTACACGAAGTGTCCAAATTCTGAAGCTCCAGACACCTCTGACTATGCTAATCTCACTCACCTGTCTTATTGCCCTTATTTATCTACAATTTTCATCATTTTAAGAATATATAAAATATTTTATATTTGTTCTATTCGAGAGGATTTTCTATTTTGTCAACAATTATAATCTAATCTCTAGCTGGAGACAAAATTGGAACAAATAACACATCCGTTATGATTGGAGTTGATTGATAATAATGGAGTTGTGATTTTTTGGATTTTTGGGTACCGTGGAAAAGATAGGTGAAATTTTGATTTGTGTTATTTAAACTGATTTTTAGATTGTATATATAGATTCAACACCTTGAAAACCAGCACTTTTATTGTGCAGAAGTTACCATCAAACTTGTAATTTCAATAAATTCTTACCAAATTTTAGAGAAATTAAATTAGAAAAATCCATTGAAAAAACTTCCAAAAAATAATATTATTTTAATTTTAATAATTCAATTTATTTAATTTTACTCATCAATATAATTGATTATTATTTTTAAAAATTTCAAACTCTACACAGCAATTTACATGCTGCAAACTGAAAGATTAAAAATAAAATAAAATACATTTATCACATAAAACAACATTATAATTTTTTCAGTTAGCGAACGACCAACAATATTACAGAAGCGGTTACGTAATCGCACTACGGGAGAGTCCCCATGCTAAAGCGACAAGCAGAATCTGATTCCAGTGCACCTTCCAATTTTTGTCTAAACTTTTCCTCTGGTCACATCTGTGCAATGTTACTCTTTTGGTTCGTACTCACTTAACCACGGTTAAGTCTTGTTCTCAATGTCAGACCTCGAATGGCGCGTTAGGTTAAGGTAAACAACGAAGCACAGTTCGTCAATATTCCGGTCAGGCTTTAAAATTGACGGCCGCTTCCCCGTTTTTCGCTTTTTCCCGTAAAATACGGTTATTTCAAAATAAACACGTAATTCTTAACTTGTTAATTTTTTATAAAACCGTCATTTGATGGGCATATAAAAAATTCAAAAGTTTCAATTTATATATATAGACTCCAGGCTGGCAGTCGGATGACACATGTTATGGGAGGGTAGTTGCCCTAGGTTGGCGCATTGGTTACTTTGGCGGCGAATAGGGATTAAAGCTGCATGGGGCAAGTTGTGGACGCTGCTTGGGGTTCTACGAGTGACCCATGTGCGAGATGGATAATCGAATGGTTTGATTCCATTGTTGAGCCTTCAGACCATGTGCTTCTACTATAGCTCTTAGATCTCCATTTATTGCCATTTTTGAATAGCACGGAGACCCAAATTTGAAATGGCCAGGCGTGGGTCACGAAAGGTGGAGGGAAGGTGGGGTCAGTATCTATTTTGAGTTTTGAGTTTTATATGTTTAGAAGTTGCAGTGATTTAGATTTGAGAAAAATGTAAATGAAGATTTATGTGAAAAAATGGTTCAGTGTTGCAGTTTCCAGGTTGTTTGGTTGTATTGGTGGCTGATGGAGGAATCAAAACCTATATCATATATATGGCGAAGTCAAAAATGGCTGCTGATTTGAGATATCTTGCCGAGCAAACTTGAAAGGCGAAGGTTCGACCCTCGGTGGCATTCATCTGAGCGAGGTTACTCACATGATTTTTCACTAACTTCTAGTTTTGATTTTTAATTATTTCAGTGTTGGAAATCATCCAAATACAAAACCAAAGGATTTTTTTTGTTGATAGATTTGCTTGAAAAACTAGTGTTACTATAGTTTTAGATGAAAATTGATTGGCTTGTAGTAAAATTCTGAAATTGGTGATTTTTTTACTATCTAATTAATCCAATTTGATGTTTGATTTTGGCATGTTGTATTCTCTGTATTTGTTTATGATGGGTATAATTATATTTTTCTTATATACTCATAAATGAATATCAACGTTTGTGTTATTTCTATGAAATGCTTCTTTTACTTATTTTTTTGATGCTGCACAAATGTACTCAAATGGATATTAATCACAGTGCTTCCTTTATTTAAAGAACTTCTAAAAAATGGGACGAACATAGTTACCTAAGTCATTAAACTTTGTGCAAATTATTTATTTATTTTTCATATTATGGTGTTTCCAATTAGTGTCCAAATCAACCAAGTATGGCTGATCTTTGGGGAATATAAGCCTAAACACTCTCACAAGTGAAATGAGAAATAGTTAAAAGACACGGGAAAAATTAACACCCTTTCTTCTTTTTGTAAAATTTAAACCTCATTTCTGAACAGATTTGTCAGCGATCCAAAATATATGAACTTTGTTAGTGATTTCTAATATTTCTTAAGTAACTTTTCCAAAAATATTCATATACACTATGTTGAGTATTCAAAAAACAAAAGAAAAAAACCACCCATTTTCCCTTTTTGAAATCACCATTTTGCAACAAACTTGTCAGAGTCCAAAATCTATGGTTTTTTTACCGTGATTACTTTACTTTTTTTTAGTTGTTTATGCCCTTGATGATGGGTTTAAGTGTTCACTAAAAAGTTGGGATTACAGATATTTGGAATGCTGGTTATCCAAAACATGCATATAAAATATGGTGATCTGTTGAAATCTGTCAACGGATTAGAGATAAGTGCAAAATTTAGATTATATGGACATAATAAACTTTCTTATTAGTGAAAAATATTTTTTTTTAAATACATTTTCTTTACCAAGTCAACTCTCATTTTAGTTACTCAAGAATCTATTAATCTATTTTGGTACTTAAGATGTATCCTACATTTGTGCTATATTAATAGACTGATATTAGTTATAGTAGGGAATAAAAGATAACAGAATTTTCGTTTTATAAAAAAAATATTATGCAAAATCAAAATAAATATTAAAAATGATGTAAAAAGCTATTTAAAAATAAATTTGTCACAAAAAATTCTCTGATGAGTAGGGTTACTCGTCAAATTTAAGCCCTGATTCCGGTCCGCTTTGTTTTATATTTTACGCAGGTCGGTGGCAGGATATCTCGATCAGTGATCAAATTTGAAGGGCATGTCTTAATTTTATTTAGAAAGGCACACATTCAGGTCGCCCTTCCATAATGAAAAGCATAAAAAAAAAGAAGCAATTCAATTGACAACAGTAAATTATCTTCAAATTTCTTTTTTTAACACATGGTAAATCGGTAATAGTTTGGAACTAATGTGGTGAGTTCGAAGACAACATATTAGACTTCCCTTCCACCAAGAATAACTTGAAGACCTACTGAACTGCATTTACAATAGAATATATAATTGTTGCATGTGGTAATTAATCTAAACTCAAGGCATGCTTTTTGATCTTCTATAAATCTTCAATTGCTAGTGTTTAAAAGGCTTCAATTTTTTATATATTAAACTTTTCTTTTATACAGTTGTTCCAAGTTCGAATGTAATAATTCTCCAATGCTTAGGATGTCATTTCTTATATGTTGTTTGAGACTTTGTGAGGTTAATGTGTATTGTTTATGGATTTGTTGTTTGAGACTTTGCGAGATTAACAATTTTACTTAATGTTAGAATTTTTCCACTGAGCATACCTTATATATATATATATATGGTACATTGTTCAATTCAGTACCTCCACACACACATATATATGTATGTGCTACACTATTCAATACAATACCTCCAATTCCAACAATGTTGTATGGCAAACTTTCATTCTGGCTCATAACATGTTTATGATAGATTGCTTCTCCTGTGCATACCAAAGTTTCTTTTATAACTTCACTATATCAATATTTAGCACAATGTTTAATTCAATACGTCAGTTTTTCCAATTCCATACAAGTAAAATCAATCTCACACTTACAACTATTGATTGTGAACCGCTGGTGTAACTATTCTATGTTGTCAAGGTTTTTATGATATTTTCTATCAAATTTAGAATCATAGTTTGAGTTTTCATTGAATCTATTATATATATAATTATATATATATATTATTATATATATATATAATAATATATAATTAATAATTAAAAAAATATAATCTAATAAAAATGATTTTGCTAAATTCTAATTAAAATTTTCAAAACATAATATAACAGCATGGATCATTGAAATAACATAATCCAACAAAAATTGTTTTACCAAATCTCAATTAAAAACTCTAAAACATAGTATAACCACACTTTGCTATTGCTTAGCACATAGACTTATAAATGAAAAGCTATTAAGCCACCGTCATTTTTACCATTATCAAATAGAAAGCTATTAAGCCTTGATCGCTCTTATCAGTAATAGATAAAAAGAAAAATGATAAAATTTGAAAAAAATGCAGCTTTCTGGTGAGATAATTGCTCATTGAACAGATTGCACCAATGAGAGTGGAATCATGAAAATAGGAGTGGAATCATGAAGAATAGGAGGGGAAGTCTACAGAAAAGTTTAGAGAAGTTGCGAAGGTACCTTAGAACGATATTGCTTCAGAGAAATAGTGCTCACCGAAACCTTTGTACATGAAACTCTCCATGCTACACACTCACCAAAGTTGCTGAAAACAAGAAATGAGAAAACAAATCACCTTACCGATTTTGAAAATAATTAGATGAATTATTGTTCACAAAGAAATCAAATTGATAAACACCACACTATACAATACCTTAAAAATATGACTCTGTTGTAGTATTCTTACAATTCACTAGGGGCTTTGCACGCAATGCTCTGCCGTGGACGCTGGAATCAAGAAATTATAGTAGTATTCTTACTATTCACTAGGGTTCTTTGCGCCAAATGCTCTGCCCTCGATGCTAGAATTAAGAAATTAAAAACGAACAGACAAAGAAATGTTAATCCAAAAACACTTGCAAATAACAAATGAATAACTGAAATAGAAACCATAAAAATTAGAGATTCCAATTGTTGTTCATATTAATATGAAGAAAGTTCATATTTCTCTTACCTTATCCATCCATTCAATAGAGGAACGAGCTAATTCATCCATCCATTCAACAGAGGAACAAGCTAATGTGTATCACTGAAATACCTTTGTTTCCAAAAATTTTTCCTCTTCATTCTGCACTGGCTGGCCCTAAGTGGTTAATATCACAAATCTCCATTGTCACTGTCTTTCTGAAAAAGCTAGCATGGAAAGCTTTATTCCATTTGAATCTAGCTTTATTTCATTTGAAGCTATCATGGAAAGCTTTATGCACAAATTAGAAAACTCAATTCAAAAGGAAACTGTTGTTTTTGAAATGGGAGCAACTCAGAAACTGTTGTTTCTGAAATGATATTGAACATCAGTTGAGAAAGGAAATTTACAAGTTTAACCATTGTAATTTGTGATAGACGCACAGTGCATTGAAAGCTGGAAATTGAAATTCTGAAAGTTTGGATTTCAGAAAAAAATGAAATTAAAAAAAAAAAAAATTAGAAGGATTGACAACTTAACAACCCTTCTTAGAAAATTTAAAATATTATTCCAATTTTTGTTTAAAATGGCAAAATTCAAATTTTAAATTTCTTTTGACTAGTAAAATTTTTTCCCTACTTCTATGACGTGCCAGAGGTGCTTTGAAGGGCTGTGATGTGTTCAAATTTGATCACTGATCGCGATCCACCAAATTTTTCGAGATCCGCAACGTTGTACACATCGTCAGATTACCGACGAATTCTTCTGGGTCGTCTGCCACCCACCGACGCCAACGTCGTTTTCTTTTTCAGAAAATTTGTCGGAATACAAAGTTGCTGCCGAAATATCCGGCTTCCAATAATGGCGAGCTTTCCGCTGGGCAAACGTACGCCAGCAGGCCTGGAATTTCAAATCTCATCTGCCTGTCAAATGAAAATTTGATGACGTTTTTTGCATTTTTCATGCCCTTCATTTTACGTTCCAGGAAAATTTGTGAGTGTCAACCTCCTTGTATTTAGAACATCTTTTTCAACTACTCTTGCATCTCAACTTTCATTAATGTCCCTTCGAGAATGCCTTGTTTTTTCCTAAGTTACTCTATGTGTTTCGATACGTTGCTCTGATCTAAAATTGGTACAAATACAATAGGTTTATATAGGGTTTTTTAAATTGTTGTGAGATCCAAGTTTTCCATACTTAGGAAGATGAGTTGAGAGAATATCACAACTATATCTAACAAACACAATTAAAATTTAATCCTCTAGTAATAGCATTAATGTAAGTTAGAGCTCCCATCAGTTATAGTTCCGAAGAATTTTCATGACCCAGAACTAGGACCAAGAAAACTCTAATAAACAAAGTTATTTTTCATTAAAGTTCATAGTCCCTCCATAATTCCCTAGTCAAAATTCTCGTTGGCTAAGGACTCTAACAAATATTTTTTGGTCAAATGTTGTTGAGTGTTCCTATTGGAAAAACAGATTCAACAAAGAATAACTTTGACCAAGCCTATATCTCTGTGCCTTCTCTTTGAGTTCCTTTTATTGAGAAGTCATGCTAGTGATACTCCCAAGGAACTTTCCAAGAGAAATACCTTTGACCAAGGAGCTATGACCAATGAACTACGATTGTCTTGTTCCCTAATCGATTTAAGTTCACATATTGATGTTGGGTCTTGTAAGTTAAAATTCATGTTGATCATAGTTCTAAGGATTTTCTTGATTAAGAACTCTAACTAACAAAAGGATGGAGAATTGTAATAGATATGAGCGCTTTGATAAAGAAACTGTAACTAATAAGAACTTTGATTAATGAAATTAGGTCAACAAAAAATATAGCCATAGGAACCATTAGTCATGAAGGAACTTTTAACTAAGGAAAAAGAATAAGAACTTAGTTAATATTCCTATTGAATAGATTTCCAATCTTGTTGGTGATTGTTTTATGGTACTTTATTTGCCAGAAAATTTTACTATGATAGATTGAATTGTGCCTAATTATGGCCATGAAACTTTGACCAACAATGTTCCTATTGGCTAAGGATTCTAACTTTTAAGGATTCAAAAACTTTGGAGTTGTTTTTCACTATCTATACCCTCACTTTTGAATTTCTCATCATATCCACTATGTAAACATGGATCAAGGAATCCAATTTGTACCTTGTGTCTTTGTGCTCAAATTCAAATCAAAATTAACTTTAAATGTCTCATCCATCTATCTTAAGAATTTAACCATTACCAACTCAAAATTAAAATCAAATTTTCAACATTTGATGAATTTTACTAGAAATTTGAACCACTGCCACCTTAAATGAGTTGCATCATATCATAGTTATAGCATGTAAACTATTTTGTCAGATAGATGGTTTCTATGCACAAAAGTGTAACTATAAAATTCTACAATCTTGCTTTAAAATGTTTATTACTAGCATAGCTATATGAATTAAATAGTTGGTAAATGCCAATAAATATCAATCCAAACAAGCATCAAAAGACTTTTTTAATCATACATCTCAAGTTGTTAATATTAATAGTAAAAAAATAATATACAAGTTAAATATTATATACATTTAAAAAAAAATCATGTAAATATTCTTTTTAATTAATAAATTTAATAAAGAAAGGGTGAAAAATACATAATTATGAAAATAAATTTCAGCCTTTAATTTATGTGTATTATTAAAAATAGTCTACTCAGATTAAATCCCTATCTTTGTCCAAACATAATTACATTTGTATCTAATTTAATCTAGTTTCAAATCAAATCTAGGATTTTAAAAAATCAAATTTAATCTGAATTAAATTTTAAACCAATCTGAGCTCTTATAAAGTTCAGTTTTTAAATTCCACGCACATTAAAAAAAATCAGTTTTTAAAGTCAACGCACTTTTAAAAAATTAAAAATTTCAAACAAAATAAAAAGCTGTTATATAAAATCAGTTTTCAAACTCCGTGCACTTTTAAAAAAATGAGTTTTTAAACTCAACGCACTTTTAAAAAATTTAAAATTTTCATAAAAACAAAATAAAATCCAATATAAAATATATAAATTTATGTGAAAATAAGTTCAAATATTTAATTTGAGATGAATAAGATAGTTTTTTCGAATTATATGAAAAGGAAAAAGTGAAAAATACCGCGTAACTGATGGATTTGGATCTATGAATAGGCATGTTGATATTCATTGGTATCCTTGCTATGGCTTCTCCTATCTTTTCCGTCTCATGAACTTTATCCAATCAAACTGATTAGCTCCCAGTAAATATCCCCGCTCAATTTCAATTTAAGTCTAATGGTTTGCAACAGGCAACGAATTAGAAACGACATGCACTCTGTGAATGGTGTATCCTGTCGAGCAGTAGCTCGAGAGGAGAGGGGGAGTTTTGGAGAAATATGCATTTCTGTTTCGAAAAATCATGGAGCATACCTTAGTTTGGTGGTGTACGAGCATGGAAGCAATCCTCTCCATTCTTGCAGTTAGTGTCATCGGTACCACTTAGTGTCATCGATACCACTGACGATAACACATTTGTTGTAACTCCTCATAAACTGCAAGCCGATGAGTTCACTGTTACCACTTAGTGTCATCGATACCACTGACGATAACACATTTGTTGTAACTCCTCATAAACTGCAAGCCGATGAGTTCACTGTTCTTTAGACTTCAATGGGTTAGTTCCCCTATCATGAGACGTTGTCCAAAGGTAGTATGCTGCTTGTAGCAGATAATATCGCAATAAATTGCCTACCGTTTGATTTTCTTTTTCACTGGGCGGCTGTAAATCCAGTAGGATCCAAACACTCAAAAATTTATTGCAAAGGTTGTAATCACTCGAGGTGACCTAACAAAATTTATTGTAAAGGTTGTAATCACTAGAGGTGACCTGACAAAATTTATTGTAAAGCTAGTAATGAATGCAGGTGAATTGAAACTTATTTATTGATATATATAATTCACGAAATTTTAGGTGGAAAGGATATACCTTATTATAGATTTTGACGGCTTCAATTCTAAACTGCACGTTATTTTGACGGTTAGTTGGTTTACAAAGTCCGTCAAGTTTGACGGGGAATATTTTTCATCACCGGTCAAATACATTCTGAAAGGTGAAATACGTCATGTGGGATGTCAAATTCCAGGCCTGTACGCCAGTGATATTTTTTCAACATTAAAAAATTCTGATCTCGGTGATTGCCATGAATATATTATTATTATTTGATTAATAAACTGGGATCAATTTTTTTTAAATTACCTTAAAAGTGAGGAAAATGTTAAAAATGACTTCAAATTAATAGGATGTTTAATAATTAAGAAAAGTTTTTATTTCTTACATTATGTTACATTATGAGTAGAATAATATTTTAAAATTTACATTTATGAGGATTTAATTAATTTTTTTTTAATTTTCTGTAAAATGTCACATTTACATAACTTATAACGCAATTTATTTTCGAAATGAACACCATTTATATTAATAATTATTGTTATTTATAACATCGCGAGTCATCCTTTCTTCCTTAATATTTCTTTCGCTGGAATTAATATATAGTTTCGTCGTTAAGTTTATGAAATCATTTATTTAGAGAACATCGTGATAGACTTGGCCATCACTGCAATGGATACGTCAAATGTGATTAGATAATATATAATATTGTCTTATTGACGATTAGTGTGTAGTATTAATATTCAATCACGAGTTACTAAGCATGGGTTTATAAAATGTTTAAAATTATAACGAATAGCATTATTAATAAATTTTAATAAAAAAATTGCAATAGGTAAAAAAATAAATGATGAAGTTTTATTTTACGAAATTGAAAATTGTTCAATAGATTTGAGCAAAATAATACATAGTCAGCTTAAAAGCAATGCTTATAATAAAAAATAAAATACAAAAATATATTTAAAAAAATAAATATTTATATTAAAGTGTATATATGATGATGATGGTGGTGGTTAATGTCCACTGAGACCAAGCTTTGGTTTATCGGACCTAGAGAAACAAATTATTTAGTTTGATTTAAGGTTTTATTTCTATGCTCAAAAATCTTGGAGAGAAGCCTCCCAAGCTCATTGTGATTTTGACATTATAAAAGTTTAGGAAGGTCAGTATTGCGACAAAGATTATGAAACTAAGATCTAATGTGATTGTACGCGGGGCACTCTAAGAGGAAGTGGTTTTCATCCTCAATGTTCCTATTATCACAAAGATGGCAGATTCTTTCCGTCCATGATGTTTTAGGAACTATCCAACGATCTATTTCACTATGGAGCTCATGAGAGTTCGTTCTAAACTTTGTAAATTAATTTTCTTCTTTGAGCTAGCTAAAACAGAGAGATACTGTTGATCTTCTAGGGTGGGGTTGATGACCTTCTTATAGTAACTCAATTTTCTTTTAGCCACTAAATCTTTCTCACATCACATTTTTCCTTTGAACTTAGAAGTAACAATATTTTTAATGTTATTAATGTTTTGCAATGCATCATTCTCGTTGATCTCCCAATGGTTCATTCAGGCCCTCGTGTCTTTATACCACCCCTGTTTGAGCCTTAGATGGTTTTGGCTGGAATTTAAAGTTAGCTTGGGAAGTCTATGATCTCCTAAGTTATTGAGCTTGTGCTTGTACAACAGAAGCCTAGTCATAGCTAAGCTTTCGATAGGGGAAATACCTACTTCTATAAGAAGAATAGGGTAGGGTGTATTGCTTTTAATTTTTAGGTTATATGTTATAAAGCGCTTTTGGAGTTGCTCAATCTTTCTCCATGATTCTCTAGAGATTTTGCAACCCCAAACCTCACATCCATATAAGATAATAGGATTGACTAAAGTTTCAAATATGACCTTCTTTTTGTCCCACATTACGAGGTTTTCCGTTTTACAATTATTTTCAAGACCAAAGTAAGCTTTCCACCCCCCATTAATCCTTTTCTCAGTGCTATAGTTCCAGTTGAGTTTGTGATGAATATCAATTCCAAGGTACTTGTAAGAATATACTTCCTCCAAGTTATTATTGTCATATATAAAATTAGCGTAGGTGTCCTTCTTGGATTTGATAATCATAACTTTTGTTTTGTCAGTGTTAACAGTCATACCCATGGTAGAGCAGAAATCCTTAAGAAGTCTAAGCTTCTTATCAAGATCATATGGACACCTTGCAAGGAGAACAATATCGTCAACATAGAGAAGAAGGATGACGACTAGCCCAACTAAGAGCATGCCAGCACATCCTGCGTCCTCTAAATAACCTTCGAGCTTGTCAATGTAAATGCCAAATAGGGTAGGGGAGAGGGGGCAACCTTGTTTAACTCCAATATTACACTTAATATCTTTCGACCACCCC
>APFE030334171.1:411524-455176 GCA_000404065.3 Pinus taeda | reverse complement strand
AAAAATAAAAAATATATATAACAATAAATTTTAAAAACACATTAAAAAATAATGCATATTTTAGAAAGGGAAATGATGGTCATCACCTCTTTGTACATGTAGATGTTGCATAGCCCAATCGCGAGCTATGTTTCCATTACAAGTCGGTCGCTTGGGAGGGGGGTGATGCCCAGCCTCACCCCCATTTTTATTTCATTTTTTGTTTTTTTCATTAAATTGTATTTTTTTAATTTTAGATTTTAGTTTTCCTTGAATCGGGTGTCCAGTACAAGATGGGGGTACAAGGCCATCGTTCCACTAGTTATAAGAGGAGGGGGACGTCGCGTCGATATCCCTAATGTACTTAAAGCTCACATCCCATCACATTGGTTTATCTATGCATCGTACTTGCATTACCACCTCATCAATCATATCAGTCATGTCAGGTTTGATGGAAGATATCGCCTGGGATTTTCAATATCATCAGGCTATTAACCTCACTTGTACTTAGAATACTAGCATGGTTTGTAAGCCTACTGCCAATTTGCACATTGGTTATTTCAAGAGGTGTTACATATAATTTTGTCACTGTCCCTGTACTCCTTGTTCCATGATCCCGAAGGACCTCTCAGTGAACCCTACATGCTTCCCCTTCATGAAGAAACTCCCATTGTGTCCCTCTTCATGAGAAGAACAATTCCCTTTTGCATCATTTCCCAAAAATATTTTGTTTTTTTCTAGTTTACAAGACCGACGCTAATGACCCTTGTTCTCCTCGCGCTGATATGCATGGATTAGAATTTTCCCTAGCACCGACCAGAGCGACTGAGCCTTGTTCTAGTCGCACCGATCCTCTTTTGGAAAGTGTTTTAAATAAGGAGTCAAAGCTTCCAGCTCTAGAAGCTTTGTAACAAAAGTCTAGTAGATGGTTGAGCCATATGGAGTAGAGGATGTTAGTTTGGGCTTCTTTCCCCTGTAAGGATGGAACTACCTCAAGAGATACGACCTTCTCCCATGAGAAGAGGAGCCATCTCCCATCCATTCATGCTATATAAACCTCCCTTTTTCCCAAGCACAAGCTAGCGTTGAAGTGTTGATGTTGGTGTGCTAGTGCTAATTAAGTTTGGAGTAAACATCAAGTTATTCATAGTTGTAGCTCTCTAGTTGTGTGTGAGGGAGAAGTGTGAATTTGGTTTAGAGTGAAGACTAAAGGGAAGAGCCTTAAAACTATCATTGTTGTGTGGGAACCTACTTTTGTCGGAGGAGAACGGCAACGTCAAAACAATGGTTGTAATCTCTTCTTGATTTAATATATATGCAATTATTGATTGATTTCCTACATAATGTGTCATCTCACATGTTTATGGCTTAATGCTTCTTGACTTGTTAAGTAGGTTGAACTACAATTTGTCTATTATCATGGTAATTGTTTGCTGTTGTTTACTTGTTTCAGGTGTAAGGAAATGGGAGATAGTTGGAGCAAGTAAGCAAGGCCATCACCAAACAAGATAAGCATACTAAGAGGTAGGCCCTCTTAATTGTTTCTAACCTAAGGAAATATTCCATAAAATATCTTGTTTGTGGCTAGACCCATTGTTGGTCTAGAGGAATTGTTTGTGCCCGCACTTAAAATTTTACTTCACCACAAATTGGCGACTTCGCTGGGGATCCAATCTTTCTGTTTGTTTGCTTGGAATTTCATGGTTTTGTGTGAACATTTCTAGTTTTTCCATTTCCATTTAGTTTTGTTTTCTTTTCTTTGCTTACTACTCTGAGTTTTAAATTCATAGTAGCAAGTCTTGTCCCAACTTTAGAAAAATTTTATTCTTTTCTTTGCATTCTCACTCGGCGTGCTTATTTCGCTAAGATTCGCGTCGATCAGTGCGATATGCTGGGAAACTGTAGTGTCGACCCGCTTCTGGCACTTGTTGTCAGTAAGGTAGTTGCACCAATGCCTGTAAGTGAAGATTAGGGTTCGCCCCAGATCTTGGCCAGTGTGTTTTTCTCTCATGATTTCTACCCTGTAAGTTGTTTAGACCGTCTTCTCCCTGACTAGAAATATGCTTTTCATTTCGTTTATTTGCTTGTTGATTTGCCATCTTTTCACTTGATTTCTTGGGTGATTGGATTGTTAGTGGCACTAGGGAATCTAGGTCATCATCCATTCAGCTGGTTGTGAACTCAGTGAGTCAAGCTGTTGGTGCATTTACTCCTTGCATTTCGGTTATGGTCCTTCTATGGCTTTGTCCTCCATTACACAAGTTTGAAGAGGTTCATTTGCTTGTCTAAACGTCTCTTTTCCGGCATATATCACATTGCTTGTATTGTTTTTGGTGAAGTCATATAGTCATTATTTTGAAAGAGATTCTCTTTTCGTGTTTTTCATTTGCTTGAGAATCGATTGTCTTGAAACTTTTACATTGAAGTGTTTTATGAGAAATTCATTTTTCCATTTCATGAAAAGTACAAAATTCTAGTTTGCTGCATCAATATGCTAGGGTAGTTAGCATCACTGAAGACTAGGATTGCATTGGCATTTAAAAATAAAAAGAATTATCTCTGCTTTTGAAAGGACTGTTCAAGTGTACTTGTTAGGAAATTAGGAATTGGAATTTATTTTTCATTAGATTAGTTTCTTGAAAAGTGAAGTAGTGAAAAATCCTTTTTCTTTCGTTTGCTTGGTTGTTTTCATTTGATTGTGTTTTATACCCTCTGTAGTGTAGACAATTCCTCGAATTGAAAGGGTCTTGTCTCATTTAGCTGCATTTAGGGCTTTTCGAGTCACATCACTAAGGCCTGAAAACCGAGACATAATTCAAGATAAACTTTAAAATGAACTCAATTAACCTAAGGCACATTTGAAATCTAACGAACACATCTAGAAGGTCTAGGCTAGAGATGTGTTCCAGCGTCTTTAAACTTAGCAACTGTCGCTAACTTCGGCACTAGACAATGCTAGTATGGATTTGTGCTCCCCGTACCGTCGAGTATATAATGGGAGACCCCTCTAGGCTGCAATATTTTATCCATACGAAGTTCAGTCTGCCGCCTTGAAAACATTATACATCGAACACAACATTCAGGGAGATTTCCTACTCGTACTTCTTGATTCGCCGGGAGGTATTTTGCAGTTCACGGTTGCTTGGTAATCCTTTTTACCTAGATCACCAGGAGTAGTCATTTGATCTTTTTGACTCATTAAACTTAAAATATCATTCAAGCGCTTGTCCTTTTGAGCTCATTTCCAATCGAAAGTGATAGAGTCATCTTTGCTTCTTTCTCGATTCTTAAAGCATGAAATAGCACCAGTTTATTTATGTGTCTTAAAAAATTGTTGCCCACGATCTCATAACATCCTGCTAGTCTTTTCTAGACCAATTCGTGAGTTTTCCCTAAAGTAAATTTTAAAGCCTTGAAATTTATCTCTCTTTTCCTGTTAACTAAGACAAGGTCATCGTAGCTGAACCATCTGGTTCACCTAGTTCCTCTTCCTCTCCTCCGTCCGAAAGATTGTCTGAGGAGCCTTTCCCTGAACTTCTAGTCACTTGAGGACCAAGGTGTTGAACTCAGAATCATTCTGAGAATTCAACCTTTTTCATCTCGTCCTCCACCTACTTCAGATACTGGGTCACCTACTTATATTGGTCCGGAATCTCCGGACAGTCCCGTCAAGACTCCTGAGAGTTTGCCAACTACTGACGATCAACTTGGACTAGTTATATATCCTTTGAATCCTTTGTTCAACCCTGTTGTGATATCACCGCAATGTCCTTACAGTCTGTAAGATCAACTTGGTGTTCCTTTGGAATTATCCCCTCGTACATCTTCGGTCGTTCGTCGTTGTTTGTTCCCAGCTATGGAACCCGAAGGCGACGCTCTAGTTACCTCTCCAGATCAATCAAAAGTTTCTACTCCACACATTATCGAATAGGAAGAACATCAATTTCCTCCTGAAGGTTTCCCCTATATGGGGAGCATTCCCATCAGTGTGTATCGAGATTTTCCACCTAACTCTGTGTCTTTAGCACAATTGGTCTCAAGTACAGTTAGGGCCTCATCACTTTATCACAACCTTGTTTGGGTGTCTGGTGCCATGCCTACTACAGATCTGTTCCTTGCAAACTTGACCTCCCAATAGGTTGTTACTTCTGTCCCCGTGCAACCCACCGTTTCGAACCCTCTTGTCTCGTCTGTCCCAGTCACCCATCTGGTTCAACTGACAGTCTCGAAGAATGTTATTGTTAGTCCTTCGATCCCTCCAGTAAGTGGACAAGCTGTGCTACTGCCCGGGGGGGAAAACTCTGAGTGTTTCTATGGTGTCAGGCGCCACCAATGTGAGTAGCTCATATGCTCACATGGTTGGCATGAGCCAGCCTTCTTTAAGTGTTAACCAAAACCCTGTTAGTCCCGCTGGATCGAGCAATGTCCAGTACCAACTGGTCCAAAATCCCGTTGGTTTATATGGGTGTTGGCTTGAGGGGGCCGACCCAGGTTCAACGTTAATTAGCCAAACAAATCCCTACACTATTGGCCCTTTCGGCATCAGCCCACGGGGTGTAGACCAAAGTCTCACCCAAAGTAGTATGGGGGGATACTGGAACCAAATTTTTGCACCCTAAGATGGTTGTGATGTTTTTTAATTCCCTCTATCCCTGCCTTTGCGCAGGTTTCTTCACTCTATAGCCTATGAGATGAGCCCTCTATTCCAACCTTCAGTACCTTCGCGAAGGTGAAAGGGTACGATCAACCTTCGCGCAACCCTAGCCTATTGCTTAGGTACTTTCGCGCTACTATGGTAGCATGCCATACAAATTCCCCAATTAGTCTAAGTGACTTGCTTATCTTATCAAATAATTACAGTTAACACAACGTAAATAGATATCCTTGATTGCGTTTAGTTATCCAATGTATTTGTATTCATTAACGCATCACATAAACATAATAAAGGAAATTCATACATAACATATCAAGATGCAATAACAGAACAAAGACACAAAAATTTCAGAATATCTTTCTTTATTAATATCTTCCAAGTTTTTACGAACTCTGTCCACCCTACACGCACAGCTGCAGGGGTCTGTGTGCTCAGCTACGAACTTCTACCCTAGTCCTCTGTGCACTCAACTACAGAGCCTCTACCTATGCTACGACCCAAGACTTAGACTTCTTACTTCAGAGCTACAACTCTCTTACATTATTCATCATTCTATATCTCCAAAAATACTTAGAGCTTAGCTCTTTTTATAAAATCCCATGGTCCGCGGACCATGGGTAGATCTTCTTACAACTGAATTTACTTTACAAAACTAAGGGTGGACTACCCTTTATGACACATAACACCTTCACACTCTGTGACCACAAAATGCGGAGACTTTACCATTTTATTACAAAATTTAACTCAAACATGGGCTTTTATCCCCAAAACTGCCCTTGGGGGATCTTGCTCCCAACAGGTCCCCAACACAAACATTGTGACTTGCCCTCGAGTCACTCGATAGGTGCAAATATCTTTGCATGAATCCCATCCAGTTCAACCCGTATGACTGCTACCTCAGTTGTTCATTGAGTTGCCGCCTACTTTGCATCTTCCACTGTCTTCTCGGTCGCTGCTCTTGCACTGTCAGCCTGAAGCTTTTGTTGCATCACTTGCAGAGTCGCAAGCTTGCCTTTAATATTTCCTGTGACTGCGTAAGCTTCCTCCAGCCAAGGCTTTATTTGTGCCTTCAACACTGCTTCCTTGTGCAGTGCTGCATCCACCTATTCCTTCCGCTGCTTGGTCTCCTGCAACTTGGCTAGCCTTTGTGTCAACGCGACGACTCATGCTGTGCCCTTAACTTCATCGTAGTGCCATTGTAGCTCACGTGCTTCTGTCTCCAGCCTTTGTACATTTGGGTCCTCCTGCAAGCTTATCAGGACCTCAAATGATTGCTTGAACAACTGTGTGCAGTCTACTATTGCACTTTCCACCGCCGCGACTACTTCTGTGACAACGGTCGTTCGCTGTTCCTTTACTTTTGGTGGTGTGGAGGGCTGGGCCCTCAACTATGACACAGTAATTTGTAGGTTCAACTCTAGTTGAACCGCGCCATCTCAGTCCGAGTGTCATGCACCCCTGTGGCCAACTTAAGGATGCGGACCTTGACTGGCTTCTCCTTCGGAATGGCCAACTCTGGGACCATTCTGCATGCCTCCTCAACGACTTGTATAATCTTCTTGCTTTGGTTGGTTGCCTTGATCTCAACGGTTATGGCAACATTTCTCTGTAGGGCCATCTATTTTGTTGATATGCTATTCATTGATTACCTGGAGGGTGCGATGCTCATGGACCCTCATTTATGCAATTACTCTATCCTACAAGAGGTGGAGTACTTCATGAGGAAGCACTGCCACGTTTAGCCCAACTCCCTTCAAGGCGCTGACAGTGGGCCTGTCAGCCTCAATGTCCGTGCTTAGTACTTCATCCGACAACACTATCGCGCTGGAAGCCTTTGTGCGCAGTATATCGGTAGCCTGTAAAGTGCCGATGGCCAATTTGGTAGATACCGTACCAGCCTATGACGTGCGGGTTTGCAACTCTTGCAATCCGGTCTGGATAGCCCCTAATATGATCTGCTGCTACTGTTCAAATTGTTGTAGGGCCTCCATGGTGACATCTCTGACTGTGTCACTGATATCATGTAAGTCGCCCTCCGTCAATGTGATAGGATCCAGCAAGGTCTTGGTCAGCTTGGATTTCTTTCTAGACCCTCCCTTCTCCAGCTCTCTTGGGCACTTAATGTGGACGGACATCTCCTGAGGGTCCACGTCATGTTGTTCTGTTTCTTCCTCTTCTATCTCAAGTGAAGGCGACTGTGCACCTTTGTCAGAGCCATGCTTTGTTCCACCTGTCTACTTACCTGCCTGATTTTTTGCCTGTTCTGCCTGGGCCTTCTCAACAGTGACTTTTTCCTCTTCTCAACCAGCTGCACCTTCTTCAGCTTGGCATCCACCCACTACCAAGTCCGTGGTAGTGCGCCACTCCACCGGTCATTGATCGAGCACCACATCGATGGTGTTATCTGTGGCTAGATACGGCAAGTCATACCACCTCTGCCAATACTTCAACTACTTCTAGAGTAGCTACGTCGGGAGTAGCTATTTCTGTTTGCTTTTCCATTTCTTGTGCCGAATCTTCTACGACTTGCTCTGTATTGATAATTTCTGGGGGTGCTGACATAACACTCTCTATCAGTGCTCGCGACATCTTAGGAAAGTTCGAAAATGCAGGAGTTTGTTTGAGAGCCTCGAAGAACTTTGGGTCCATAGGTATATGAGAGCTTAACAACTTAATTCTCAAAATGCCAAGTGTTTCTTGCTGGACATCCACTTGTAATTTATAGGTCATTTTGAATTCAAATCTGATCATTCCCCCCAAAATCAATTCATTAATCTCAGATTGGCAACAGATTTTCAAGGATCCGAGCCATAAATTTCACCTTAAATGTCGGCCACCCACTCCATTTGGCCTCACTTCTACCATCTTTTCATGAACAGTGACCGTAACGGTCACTTTCCGGCCGACCTGCGCAATTTCTCCCTGGGTAGCGCATCTCCCTCCACGCTGTTGTGGACCTAGTGACACTTCCTTGCTTCACACCATTTCCCAATTGCACAGCTCTCCCACCCGGGCAATGTAGTTTATAGTCTCACTCCTCCTTTCAGCTGCTTATAGTGTTACGACTATGCTACCTTCATCTAGTCACATGGTCGGACCGCCGATGTATGGCTTCAAGCGACTGCCATTCACCTTTCCTGGGACGGGTTCTCCATTTAATTTGCCTAGCTGTACTGCTCCTCCGTCGATAATCTCATTAATAACATAAGGCCCTAACCAGTGCATCCTGAACTTCCCTGGAAATTTATAAAACTTACTATCATATAACAAAACTAGGTCATTTACCTTAAATGAGCACATCTTAATGTGTCGATCATGCCATGCCTTTTCGCGCTGCTTTTGGATCTGCTGGTGAAATCTAGCCAAAAATATCTCTTCGTCAAGCTCATTAAGCTATGCGAGCCTCTCCTCTAGGGCTCCACGATCCGTCATACCTATGAGCGTTGCTATGCGCAGACTAGGCACGATGTATTCCATAAGGATTACCACTTCAACCCCATAGATGAGCCTAAAGGGGCTTTGTCCAGTCAACTTCTTGCATGTCGTTCAATAAGCCCATAATACTACAGGTATGCATAGGTCCTAATCACTTCGCTGAGCATTGAAACCTTGGTCAGCACATTTTCGAGCACTTTGTTGAACAATTCCACTGTCCCATTAGCCTGTGGGTGATAAGGCATGCTTTTCTAGTGGTATACCTAAACTTCCTCCATTAGCACACTGATCGTCTCATTCAGGAAGTGCGTACCACGATCACTCATCAAGATCTTTGGACAACCAAATCACGTCAGTACATGCTCAAATAGGAACTTTGTGGCAGTTGCACCTGTGCAATCATTCATCGGTTGCGCCTCTACCCAACGACTCAAATACTCTATCACGGTGATAATGTACCTTGCTCCTATCTTTCCTTGTGGCTGAATAGGTCCTACAAAATCTATCACCCATTTCTCGAAGGGTTGCAATGCCATTTGTGGATTCAAAGGCATCTTGTCCCTCTGCGATGGTCTGCCATTACTTTGACACACATCACACACCTTACAATATGCTTTTGAGTCCTAATGGAGGGTTGGCCACAACAACCTTGCACGTAGAATCTTATGCACGGTTGCTCTCCCTACATAATGTCCTCCTGTGACACCCTAATGAGTGTCTGCGAGGACGCTTCTTTCAAAATCAGGTACATACTGTCGTAATATCTCATCAGTCCCCATCTTGTACAAATGCTCAACAATGACAGATAAATCTGTCACGCGCACCACTAATTCCTTTTTCTGCTAGATAGTGTATCCTTCCGGTGTAGTACCTATTGTTAGGAAATGTACTATATCCTCAAAATGACCATCTACAATGCACACTACAAATAGATGTGCATCAGGAAATACCTCCTCCAAATTAGTGGGCTCTTCCCCTGTTTCGATGTGCGACAGATGGTATGGTCCTGCATTTAGTCATCTAGGCTTATTGACCAGGTACTTTAGCATGGAGTGATTTGTATACATCTTAAAATGGCCTCCCAGTAAGTAGTGCCTATACTTCTGGAGCGCATATGCCATGGTTAGCCATTCACGCTCGATGGTGGAATAGTTCTTCTCTGCTTTGGATAATATTTGGCTTGCGAACATGATATGATGATCCAAGCCTTCTCTGTCAGCCTGTGTCAGTACTTCTCCCAACGTTATACATGACGCATCGACATGTACATGAAACTCATTCTTCCAATCTGGGAAGACTAGAATCAGTGCGGTGACCATATTTTCTTTCAATATATCCAAGCTCTTCTTACAATCATCATTCCAACAGAATGTGACATCCTTCTTCAATAATTTCTCCATAGGCGTGGTGATCTGGGCATAACCTTTGATAAACTTTCTATAATGTCCCATAAGTCCCAGGGTATCGCACAGCTGCTTCACACTCCTTGGTGCTTCCAAGTTCAATATTACTGCTATCTTTGCAGGATCTACCATCAGTGCCTGTCTGCAAACCACATGCCCCAATAGGTTCCCAAAAGGAACACAAAATAGACACTTCTTGAGATTGTGCATGATTTGGTATCATCGACAGGTATCCAACATCAGGCGCAAGCTCGCTACTTGGCGTTTAACCAACTCAAATACAATCTAGTCATCAAAATATACCTCCAGGAACTTATGAATAAATTCCTTGAACGCAATAACAACTGTGTGTGAGAAGATCGCAGGCATAGTCTTCAATACAAATAGCATTATAGTGTACTGAAAACAACCCCACTTAGTCGCGAAGGTTGTCTTGCTCCTGTCCTTCGGCGTGATTTTGATCTGGTGGTACTTAGAGAACCCATCAGTGAAGGAATATGCTTCCTGGACACCTACATTGTCCAGCACTTCATTAGTGAATGGAGTCAGGAAAGGATCATGTACACAAGCGTCATTCAACTTTTTGAGATCCACGCATATCCTTATTTCATCCTTCTACTTCTTTTCCTGTACCACCATTGGACTTACCCAATCAGATTCTTCCACAGGCTCAATGATGCTTGTCGCAAGCATCTTGTCTAGCTCTAAGCGAACCTTTTCCTTATATTTCAGATTGAGATGGTAAGGCCTTTGGTTAAACGGCTTCACGTTAGGTTTCAATGTAATATTCATCATTCCTAGGCCCCGATTATCCCTTTTAGATCCGTAAACTTGGTAGGGAATAAATCCTGGTATTTTCAGAGCAATTCAATGACCTTATCCACCATTTCATCGTACCAGTAGTCTCCAATCTTTGCAAATTTGGGTTTTTCCTCCGTACCAATGTTTACTTGTTTTTTTTTCAACGACGTGGTTATATCAGGGTTCTCAATCTGCAGTCTTTGAACCTCGCAGTGACCTTCTATTTCTGGAATGTTAATCTTCTACGGATCCTCATCCTCTTCTTCGGCAGTTACATTATAACATTGTAGTGCGCGACTCAACTGAGTAGCCCATTCAAGCTGAATCATGTCTAAAGGATCCTATAGTATCCTAAATATTGCTGCTTTCACTTCTTGTAGCGCTTCATCAATACTGTCAAACCCATCCTCAAAACTAAATTTCATCATGAATACTTCGCGCAGGATATCCCATTCACCTATCCCATGGCAAAGCTCTGTTTCTACATACCAGTTCATCATGACAATATCCAAGGTGTGACAAAACAAGTGCACCCATTCAGGTTGGGGATTTTCTCCATAAGCCTGGGTCCATTTGGCCAAATGCGTGCACGGATCATCTTGCTCATCATAATTTTCTATCATTCACATTTGTGGCTTCCCAAAGTGAGTTCTCATCATTCTCCTTCATTCGCGCCAGTCATCAAAGCTTCCCTTGTGCATACCCCACCATCTTGCGGGCATAGCGCGCAGGGCCTAGTCCAACGCCTAGAAGCACTGCTTTTCTGGTACCTCCCTTTCAAATGCATCTAAAAAGATATCTACCTCATTCAGACTATCATAAGTAGGTAGATTTCTTACCTCTGAGGACACACAACGCAGTGATCGGGTCATCATGTTGCAGTTCAACCTAGTCACTTCATGTAAATGGTTTTGCCAGTGCTCTAACTCTTCATTAGAGTCTGATGTGCAGGAACTCTCACAATCCCATGCAATTCATCCATCCGCGGTGGGATTCACCCAATGTTGATCTTGCACTGTTATCTTATAGATATAGTCCAAATCGTCATCGCTCTCATTATCACGGATTGGTTCCTTATAACGTGATCCCTCAGTAGGATCTAGAGGTACTATTACGGGTAGTGATTTCTTCTCAAAGATCATATTTCGCTTCTTTAGATTGATTACCCGATTCATATCAGTGGCCTAATCAATTCTTAGGAGCACAGGATAGGGATTGCAGTCATCCACTATCTCTATTACTTCAAAATCAACCAGCGCGCTCGTTTCCTCATTATCCACGATTACCCCCTATAGCCGCCCCATGGGGATGATCTTATGCTGATTAACCATCCTTATCTGAATTGGAGACCATTGCAGTGGGCTCCCCATTCGTTCCCAAGTCTACTTCGGTAGGAAGTTCGCATCTAACCCCAAGTCCAAAATAACTTGATCCATTTCATACTCTCCTATCTGTGCGGTTAGTCTCATCTCCCATCCCATCCTTGTTTTATGCTTGCTAATATTTCATACTACACGCGGCTCACCTGACATGGTTCCAACACATCTATGGATGAACTCTTGTAACCCTTTCACAACCTGACTAACGCGCAGTAACTCCATACAGGTCTCCAAGAAAGTTATGAGCGTAGAGGGTTCCATCTCTTGCTCGGGCTTATCCTTGCTTCCTGAGGTGGAGGCCTCAATGAAGCTCTTCTTCACTTCCATGAAGGTTTTATGTGCGCACTCCAAATCGAACTCAACCTCCTTCACCAGAGCTTTGCAAACCCATGTACTGTCATCTGGTTGTTTCCCCTTATCATCTCCTATTGCGGTTCCACTTCTCAGAGCTATATGTACATTTAAATCCTCTTCGTGTGGCTCAGACCTCATCGTCTATAGGTTCTGAGTCAACAGAGGTGGTAGCGCCCCTTTGTCATGTATCCTAGCTATCAGCATAGGACAATCTTCCATTTCATGATCAAACAACGTGCAATACTTGCACGACAGACACATCGGATTAGTGCAGCCGCAGACATAGTGTCCTAGTCCTCTGCAATTGTAGCAAATAAACTATCCTCAAACTCTGCTAGGTCCTCCTCCGCCTCGGCCTCGTCTGCGCCATCCTTACACTCTAGTTAGGGGGCTGCGTTTTAGCCTGAACCCTATAGGTGGGGGTTCTATCCATCATCAATTCATAGCTCCTGCAAGTATGCTCATCATGCCCTACTGACCTACAAAAGTTATAGAACAGTTGTTGCGGTGTCTGTACAATCTTCTTCAGCAAATGACAGTTATCCGTGGTATGTTTTTCAGCTACCTGACAGATAGCGCACCATAATGCAAGCCCCGCGCTAGGTCTTGCTTGAGCTTCTGGCCTTAAAGGCATCAATCCCCCTCCTTCAATATAGTTTGCAAAGACTGGGAAATGGTCCTTGTCATGCCCCAGACTCTTGCATTTCAAGCACCATACCTCCTCACACACCTCTGGTCGAACCGTCCTGTCCTATTTTAGACTTTGCATCTCAAGGCATAGGTTCTTCAATTGCACATGGATCTATTGAACCCCTAGATTTGGATCTTGCATCAGAGTTTCATGTAGTCTCATGGAAATCTCCAAGGCCTCTTCCTACGTTGTTATCTTCTGCTGCGACAACACAACCCTTAAGTGTGTTAGGAGCGAAGCAACAAACCACTCGTGATGTTGTACGTCTGTTAGGTTCATGTTGGCTTCACGGATTGTACACTTCAACCTCTTATCTAGTTCCCAAGGCATATTGCCTAGTTGCATTGTGATTTCTTTAAATCCCACAATCGACTATGCCTTAGATTTAGGCCTACTGAATTCTTTATTCAGTGTTGTCTGGATGTTTGCCACTCCATCATTCGGGTTATCATTGGAGTACTTAATATACTAGGTTAGCACGCGATCTTGCGGAGCACTAACCAATGTCGCCTTCTTTATATGATCATCTGTAACACCTTGAGTTTCCCATAAAACCCTTACAACGAGCCAAAATTGGTCTGGGTCCTCATTTCCCAAGCCTTTGAACAAAGGCAACTTCATTGTATTTGCCATATTGAATTGTAGTGGAGCTGGAGGTGGTACAGGTGAAGTTGGAGGCGATGGTGGTGAGGTAGGAGGTGGTGTGGGTGGAGGTGGTATTTGCAAGGATCCTTGTCTTATTAACTAAATAGAACTTCACAGAGAAACCTTCACTATTTCTCCCTCATCACATTGTGGAGGTGAAATCAATGGAGTATACTCTGAACCTGTTTTTCCTTCGTTCCTGTAATTTTTTCTACTTCGTGTAGTCCTGAACCTCAAGGTAGTTGCATAACCTGTTTTTCGCACAATAGCATTTTAATCCAGGTATTCAAAGATTTTACTTACCTACCTCACGGTCCTTTGAAAAAGTGTCGCTCCACCTCGTTGTAGATAACTAAGGTGTTGACTGCGAATTCCATCACAAATCCTCCTACGACGTGATCAAGCCAATGGTTGACAGTGCAAGCGATCTTATCCTCTAATGCTTTGAATTTCTTTATTAGCTTTGGGGTCCACACAATAGGACCGTCAAGTTTCCACCTTACTTGGCTATCTACTGGCTTCATGATCCACTCGTATAGCTCAATAGGGAAGGAGAAGAAAAAGATCTCATGGATCTCTGTATATAGGTATCTGTCCAACCACTGTTCCTTTATCAATCACGGGTTTTTGTTGTCTTGCACCGCGATTTCATGGATCTTCCTATCCAACCAGTCTCTAATCTCCTTCTTAGATGGATTCCAATGATACGACATCACACATCTCTTATGCAGATTCCAGTCCTGGCAACATAACCATTTGTTGGCTTGAGGGGGGCTGACCTAGGTTTAGTTTTAATTAGCCAAACAAATCCCTACATTATTGGCCCTTTCGGCATCATCCCACGGGGTGTGGACCGAAGTCTCACCTGAAGCAATATGGGGGCATGCTGGAACAAAGTTTCCCCACCCTGAGATGTTTGTGATGTCGTTTAATTCCCTCTATCCCTGCCTTCATAGAGGTTTGTTCGCTGTAGAGCCTGCGAGACAAGCCCTTATTCCAATTTTTAGTACCTTCGCGAAAGGGTATGATCGACCTTCGCACAACCCTAGCCTGCTGCTCAGGTACTTTCACGCTGCTATGCAGTGTGCCATACAAATTCCCCAATTAATTTAAGTGACTTTCTTATCTTATCAAATAATTACAGTTAACACCGCGTAAACAGATATCCTTGATCACATTTAGTTATCCAATCTATTTGTATTCATTTGTGCATCACATAAACATAATAAAGGAAATTCATACATAACATATCAAGATGAAATAACAGAACAAAGACACAAAAATTGCAGAATATCTTTCTTTATTAATATCTTCCAAGTGTTTACAAACTCCGTCCACCCTACGCACATAGCTACAGGGGTCCGCGCACTTAGCTGTGGACTTCTACCCTAAGCCTCTACACACTCAGCTACAGAGCCTCTACCTACACTACGACCCAAGACTTAGACTTCTTACTTCAGAGATATGACTCTCTTACATTATTCATCATTCTATATCTCCAAAACTAATTAGAGCTTAGCTCTTTTTATAAAATCCCATAGTCTGCAGACCATGGGTAGATCTTCTTACATCTGAATCTACTTTACAAAACTAAGGGCGGACTACCCTTTATGACACATAACACCTTCACGCTCCACGACCACAAAATGCAGAGACTTTACCATTTTATTACAAAATTTAACTCAAACATGGGATTTTAGCCTAAAAACTGCCCTTGGGGGATCCCGCTCCCAACAATGGGTCAAGCAATTTTAAGTATCAAGAACCTTATGAGGCTCAGGTTCAGTACCGAACTCCTTACGTTCCATATGGTTCTCAAAACAAGATGAGAGGACACAGCTTGTCATCTCACCCTCCTTCTAGCACCAGAAATGTTAACAATGATGGACCCACCAACATGTCAGGGGATCTCCTTGGTAAGAAGTCCCAAGTAGACCTTAGATCATTTGGTTTAGGACTCCCAGCAGTGGGTCGCATGGTAATGCCTTTATCAGCATTCTGCACAGAGGCAAGTAAGATTTCCCTGTCAGTAGCAAGGGTGTGACAATGGTGGCAAGACAAGGAAGGTGCATGAACGATTCTAACACACGAAGAGTGGGGTGAGTGTTCCCCTTGGAAACCTATGATAGCACACGACTTGGAAGGGAACACACGAGCGAAGATGCATCACAAACTAGAAAGCAAGTTAGCTAACAATCCAAAGTGATGGTTAAACTAATAAGCACATTTCAGTAAGATTCATACATACTTATACAAAATAGTCCATACATGCATGCGTAAGCAAACATATACATATACCATTTAGAGTAAACAAGATTGTTGGAATACAATATGACATATGCATGAAACCTGCTAGCTCTATTATATTAAGAAGTGTAAGTTCTAGTCATACAATACATCCATGTCCAAAGACTAGTTCCAACAATGGAAATCTACAACCACAACCAGGCCCCTACTCCTCCAAAGAGATATACTAGCTCTGCACAGTGGAGAAGCCAAGGCGCATTACAATATTGTCCAAGCTTCTTATCGAAATCTTGGCTGACCAAAAGCCTATACAATGAGTTATGAGGAACTATTTGTAGCAAAGGGTGGGGTGGACCTTGACATTCCCCTTTATGACAGTTCATCTACCCTCATGAATCTTCATCTACTCTATGATTGTTACATCCAACTATCAACACTTGAACTTCAAGTTGACAAGATGTTTCATACAATTTGCACATGTACCCATGTGAGACAAAATGGCTTGATCAAGCCATGCAATACATCACTAGCACTTAGACCGTTGTGGTGAGACCAACTCTTTGACATCCTTGTGATGGCCGATGGTGGAGAATTGACGCCAAGCTTGGTCGTTCGTGATGTTGTCCGTGTGCTCAATGGTGACATTTTTCTGAAGCGAAATATTGCCTCCGTTGCATCTGGGTGCACTAATATTGCTCCTCCGTCCATCTCGTCTGATAGAATGCGCATGGTTGTCCTTGGTGCGACCAGACCAAAATCATCTGCGTTTATCTCCAAGCATGTGTTGGTGGCTATGTGCATCAACTGATCAAAATACATGCTAAGCTCCAGTTGGACTTGCTTCTTGTCTTCGCCTCAGTGAGTGTGCCAAATGGGTTGGTTGCATGCATGTGCATACTAACATGCATGCAATTGAATTCCCTTACATGTGATCAACAACACTGCTCACCTTGTCTGCTTCGTGCCAGCTACTGGTATGGATCTATAACTTGTACGGACGCAGTTTCATCCATTTGTGCATGTTGCGCCCCCTGCTGTACCTATTCATGATGCAACTCATTCTCTCATCTATGCAGCTCTTGTTCTTCCTTGAGTTGTTTCTTCAGCACATGAAACTCCTTCTCTATTCCATTCTCTTGCTTTGCGTGAACTTCATGTCGAGCCGTCACCTCATAACCTTAATCTCCAAAGCTTCTCCAATCATGATTGGATTTGCTTTGAACTTGTAGCTTTGCTCTACATCTATGTTGTCAACAACCTTCCTCTTGCATTCGTCATGCGCAGGTGTGATACCTTCTAATGCTGCTGATGGTGCTACTCGCTGTGATTCCATTGCTATTGATCTTGATATCCTTTTCCATGAACAACTTGTTGTCTTCGTGGAGAGGCAAGTTCATAGACACTTGATCGAATGCATCCCCAGTTGCACTCTTAACAGTGTCTTTGACTCTGCTCTCTTGGGAGACGTTGTACTTGTGCTGTTGAGAGATAGATGAACACCTGTGATGCCTAGAGACATAGACACACTCATGGAAAGAAATCTATCAGTTGAAAACCAAAACAAACTTGAGGACTAGCTTGCAACATACTTGTGTGATTGAATGTGAAATTTGGGCAATTTCCATCAGGAGGTTGGGAGACTGACTGCCAAAACTGTGCAAGTCACAATCTAGGTTGTTAGGAGGCTGACTGACTACTGAAATTGCACAATGTACAGTCCAACCTGGCTTGCTAAGGACTGAAACTATGCAATGCGCAATTTCAGTCAGCAATGACATGCAACCAGCAAATTGCATTGCGCACTTTCTGGGGCCAGCATGACACTGCCTCCAAGAGTTGTGCAATGCAAGCTTGTAGGTCAGTGTTAGGCCATAATTACGCAATTTCTAGAGGGAAGGAAGAGCCTTTGCTTCCTGAAATGCGTAGTGCTAGGCGGGCAAGGCACTGTCTAGGCTAAGGCAGCCCAGTCAGGCTGACCGACGGCTAAAAACATAAGAAGTCTAAATGAATGGTGAGATGAGTGAAAACAAGAGTGAATGATCATACATGCAAACAATAAGTGCAGGATTCAGAAAATGGGGAAGCATGCATGTGTGTGAAGCGAGTCGCCACAACAATGACCATCTATGAAAAAATAGTGTCATGCATTCGACAGCAATGAGATGTGAATGGAAACTGAAATGATGCTTCTACAAGCTAACATACATCAAAATGATAGCAAGAGCTCACTGAAATCAAGTAGAGAAGACTCACATGAAGCGAAACATAGAAAATGGCAGAAACTTAGCATGAGACATGAAAAGAGGGCTTACCCCAAAACAACTAAGTTGAATGTGCTGATAACTCCTAGATGAAATGTGGATGTCAGAGTTGTAAGGTCGATGTGAGGAATGAAATCTACAACATCCGGTTGATGAGTTTTGATAAAATTGAGGTTGTGACACGCATGCCACAAATCTAGGAAAAGAAAAACTTAGTCGGAGGTTTCTGAAATGATCCTTGCATGTAACCTCCAACTGCTAAAAATAAAGCCTTGAAACAAGGGATGCCTTTACATGCTGCATTGGGAGAAGCAATACATGCATGAAAATCGGTTTTGTTCAGTCCTAGAGGGAACCAATCAACCTAAAGGCAAATGCATCAGTATGCTCAGCTGAGGGGAAAAAACAAGAATTCCTGGGAGGGAGATGGGGTGGCTACCCAGAAGGTTTGCACAATTTCTGGGCTGAGTAGCCCTGCTGGGAGGAATTGCGCAATTTTCTCAGTGAACATTAATAGGTAGATTTTCCCAATTCTGGAGCCCAGCAAGCTACCAGACAAAATTGCGCAATTTCTGGAGGGAAGGTTGGTTCCCCTCCAGAATTGCGTAATTTCTTGAGGGAGTTTCTCAGCCTACAGTTGGACCAAGTCAGGTGAAAATAGCCTATGATGGGGATGCAACAAGCTTTGATGGGCAAGTTATCATTCCACAAGAAGATCACTAAAGATTGTGTATTTGACAAGGCAAGACATGCAACTGTGAAAGGTTGGTATTGAGGCTCCAAAATGAAGCTAAGGAAAAATTTTGGAGGGTGCTTGTAGCTGCTACAACATTTACTTATCTCACACCTTTTAGAATGAAATTTTTATTTGTAACCTTGATCACACATTTGACTGATAGTTATAATATTCGATTTTGACCTTCAACATATGGGACATTCCATGTTTTAGTTATTGCATCATCAATACTAATTGTAATCTTTCTATTTATCCTTGTAGAAGTATTATCCTCAAAATTAGCATTGCCTTCATTTTCTTCCTTTAGGGTGAGAAATTTGTTATGATTCCCTATCATGTGTTTCAACACCCAATATCAATGTACCAATGGCTCCCTTTTATTTGAGTATACAGTGCAAGTCCAAGTTCTACATTCTTCTTTTCTTCTTACTTCCTTTTACACATCTTTGTGTATTCTTCCCTATGCCTAGTAAGAACATATTCTTCCTTTTTTAGGAGACTTTATTATGTTTCTTCTATAGTCACGTGATATGTTCTCATATTTATTGCACATGAAACACTTTGTATTGTAATCAAGTAGGGGAGCAAATGAATTTGAATGGCAATATTATTCTATATTTGATTCATGGATGGAAAAGTCACGGGTTTTATGTCCTTTTTTTCTTATTTTATGCATTTATATGTTCTTCCTTCTATGCTAGATTTTCTTTTTTCTTTCCTCATTTCATATGCAGTGAGAATCCCATGTAGCTCATCCATATGAAATTTCCCAAGATACTTCATTTATTTAATTGTAGAGACCTTGGTGTCAAATATTAATGGGAGTGACTTTGGAACCTTTTGCACAACCATTGGTTCTTTATCCTTCTCACCAAGTCCTCTGATGGTATTGAAAATTTCGTCAACATAGAGGAAATAGGATATAATATTTTCTTCATCTTTCATTTCAAACTTTCAAACTATCTTCTATGATCTTGGATATTTTTCTTCTTCACCTTATCATTTCCTTCATAGATGTTTTTAAGTTTGTCTCTAGTTTATTTTTCTAATTCACAGTTCATCACATTATCAAATTGTGATTCTCATAGGCCACACAAGATAACATTCACGCATTTTTCATTATGTCCAATGGCCTTCTTCTTAGTAGTATCTATTGGAGGAGTATGGCATTATATAACCATTCATGATTGATTTCCAAGTATCAAGCCCAAGATCCATTAAATAAGTTTGCATCCTTATACTCCAGAATGCATAGTTTGTTCCATGAAACAATTTGGCTCGCTTTGTGGAGAAACCTTCTTGGCTACCCATGCAGGTTCTTGAAATCTACCTCCTAATGATTATACTATTTTAAAAGGAGAGTTCTCTTATACTAATTGTTGAACTTATTCTTATACTGGGAGGGGGTGAAATATTATAATATCTCTTTTTTTATATTTTAAATGAGCATTCATGAATCATTCCTTCACTTAAAAACATTAAATGCACAAAAAATCAAATCACAGTACACAAAGTTTAACATGGAAACCCTTGTGGGAGTCATAAATGTCTATAGGTGTTGAGAAATGGCAACAAGAAATTCCAGTTTAATTTGTCCTTGAATTAAACTATGAATTAAATTCGAATTCTATTCTCATAGCAACTTAAAATAGTTAAATTAAGTTTATTAAATTTACTTAACTTAGGAAATTCGAGTTGGAGGTATTTTCGAAGGCCTGTATATGTTCTCCCTACTTTGTGGGATTCCAACGTGATTTAATTGCAAGTTGTAAAATAGAATACTTGGTTTCATGAGTCAGTTCAGTTACATTAGTTATCAAACTGATTGAGAAAACTAATAGCGAGTTAACAGTCAGTGGTGACACTAATGAACTCCACCAGTGCTACTCTAGTAAACTGAACATTTACTCATCAGAAACTCATGCATTTCGATTTTGAGAAAGACCCAGTTGAGACTAGAGTGAGGGACAATGTACTATTTGTTTTAGATTTTTCTAAGTTGCACTAATATTGCACACATTCAGGAACTCATCCTTGAGGGATTGCGTTACTTTTAGAGGCTTTATTTCCCTTTAAATACAAGCTATCCTTCATAGGAATTACACATTGGAATAGAGACTTAGAGAGCTTGTGAATTTGCTAAGCTTTGGCCTTGAGCTTCCTTATGAGTTGGAGATTGAATTTGCTGAGTGATGGGATTCTTCTAGAGAGAACAAGCATTGTAATTTCATCTTGATTTTCCGGATTAATACAAAACAAATAGTGGGGTTTTGAGTTGTGGCTTTCCCTAGATATTTATTGTGTTATGTGCCTTTGATTCTCTTCCTCTATTGATTATTGTTTGCTCGATGTTTATGGGCTTTTGTTATAAAGAGTAGAAGTAGATTCTTGTCTCTTGCTTTAGAAAGTTGCAATAGCTTGTGAATCTACATGATTTTCTACAATAGGCACCAAACTATTTTTACAAAGTTTATAGTCACCAATCTACTAGAGACACCAATATCCTTAGTGGAGGATCAACTTGGAAAGATATTAAGTAGGTTCCAACCTACTCAAGAGACCAATATCCTTGGCTAAGTATGTTATGAAACTAGCTAAAAAAAAAAATTACATCGATGACTTGAAAAATAGCCTCTTCAAGGGGGAAACCACCTTTACATCACATAAATGAACAATTATTGGATGATTCAAATGAAAAAACCTCCTTTCTATATATAGAATTCTAAGTGGTCACAATAAAATCAGAGCCTACATAACAATAATAATGTAAGGGCACAAAAATAACAATAATGGGCTTCTATAGGGTACAATAATGACAATATGGGGACTACATGGGCACAACAATAAAAATAAGGCCTACACTAGTATTATAGGGACCTAACATTCCCATCTCCTTAAAAAAAGTGTTGTCCTCAACACTTGAGTAGTTTTGAATGATTATGTATAAAATTATCATCCTCCAATGTGGAATCTTCAACAGGTAAGTTCTTCCACTTGATGAGATACTCTAAAATTGTTCCATTTCGTAGTTGTCGAGTTCTTATTTTTGTGACTGCTTTAGGTTACAATATGATTTTTCCTTCCTCGTCAAGTTCTTGCAATATTATTTGAACTAGGAGATTGTCACCTATAACCTTCTTTAAGCATGAAAGATAGAAAAATGGGTGCACTCGAGAAGATACGAGAAGCTCCAATTTGTATGCCATAGTACCAATATTTTGCAACACCTTGTAAGGACCATAGTACTTTGGTGATAATTTATTATCCTTCTTATCTGGCTTGAGGGACATTTGTTTAAAAGGTTGTAGCCATAAAAATACCTAGTCGCCTACATCAAAACTTATTTTGCTACGATGTTGATCTTCATATTGTTTCATTCGATTTTACACCAAAGTGAGGTTGTCCTCTAAGAGTTAGAGAACTTGTTATTGATGCTCAATGTGATATTCCACTACTTGAACCTTAGAATTTTCTCTTAAAGATGATGTGATGGACGATCTATGATATCCATAAAGTTCCATAGATGGAGTCATTTTTGCTGCAGTATGGAAGGAAGTGTTATACCACCATTCAACCAGAGGTAACCACTTGACCCATTGTGTTTGTCTATCATATACAAAGCAACAAAGATATCCTTCCAAACATTTTTTCATTATCTCAGTTTTCCCTTCATATTGAGGATGATAAGATGATCTATGAGCTAATTGAGTAGCCAGACAAGAAAATAATTCCGTCCAAAAATTTCCAGTGAAAATGGGATTTATGTTGCTTACAATAACCTTTGGGTTTCCATGTAGCTTTTGAATTGTTTCCATAAAATCAATATCGATGGTACTGAATTTAAATAGATGATATAATGCATAAAAGTGTGCATACTTGGTAAGTATATCAACTACCACCATGATGACACTTTTTCCTTCAAACTTGGGTAAACCTGTGACAAAATCCATTGAAAATTCCTCCCAACGTTTACTTGGAATGGATAAAAGTTGTAAAAAAACCCAGGGTCTTAAATGTCTCAACTTTATTTTGTTAGAAAACCAAACATTCCACCACAAACTTTGAATATCAGATTTAAGGTCATCCCAAAAAATTCCTTCTTGACTCTGTGGTGAGTTTTAAAAAATATTGAGTGCCCTCATAAGGGAGAAAAGAATCTTTTGTTTGAGTTGGTAATTCTTACAAAAATATAAGCGATCTTTGTACCATAATGAATCATTTTTCCAGCTAAAGGTATCATATGTAATGGGATCTTGCTGCAACTTTTGAATGAGTGTCCACACTTCTTTGTCATTCTTCCATTCATCCCTTACTTCGGTTATCCAATCTGGTTGGATAATAGAAATGGCACAAAGCAATGATTCCATATCCTCATCATTTCTTGAGAGATCATTTGCAACAACATTTTTCTTCCCTTTTTGTAGATGATTTCAATGTCATAACCCAACATCTTTGTGACCATTTTTTCTCTTCTTCTGAATATAACCTTTGCTCCAAAAGTGTTTAAGACTATCATGATTTTTTTTTTACCTTGAAGTGTCTTCCCATTAGGTAAGGTCACCATTGCTTTAGTGCATGTAGTATTGCCAACATTTCCTTATCATATATAGGTTTGTGTAAATACTTTCTAATGATTGGACGACTTTCAAAAGTAATGGGTCTTCCTTCTTGCATTAAAACAACAACAATTCCATTTCCTGAGGCATCACCAGTATAGGTTTTTGTGAAGTCTGGTGTAGCTAAGACTGGTTCTTGGCACATTTCCTCTTTAAGATGTTCAAAGGCCTTAGTTGCTTCTGTAATCCAAGAAAATGCATCTTTCTTCAGTAATTTTGTTAAAGGTGTTGCTATTCTCCCATAATTCTTAACAAACTTGCGATAATACCCTATCAACCCAATAAATTCTTGCATATGCTTTATGCTTATGGGGATTTTCCATTCCTTAATGTCTTTAATTTTTTCAGGGCCCACCTTAAAACCCTTATGAGATACAATATGACCATGATATTCCACCTCTTGTACTCCAAAGAAACATTTGGAGGTCTTTTCATATAATTTTTTCTCCTCCAATAGTTTGAGAACCCTGTCAACATGTTGAACATGATCCTTCCAAGACTTGTTGTAGATTAGTATATCATCAAGAAATACTTACGCAAATTTTCTAAGGAATGGTTTGAAAATGGAATTCATTAAACCTTGAAATGTAGAAGGTGCATTGGTAAGGCCAAAAAGCATGACCAAAAATTCATAATGACCCTCATGAGTTCTAAATAATTTTTTTGGAATGTCTTCAGTCTTCATTCTAATTTGATGATATCTTGAATGAATATCCAACTTGGTGAAGTAAATTTATCCATGCAATTCATCCAATAATTCATCAATGACAGGAAAGGGAAATTTATTTTTAATAATGATCTTGTTGAGTTCCCTATATTTTGGACACCTGTGCCATGATCCATCCTTCTTGTGAACCAATACTACTGGAGCATAGGAAGAACTTTGACTAGGTTGAATTATACCGGCCTCTAGCATTTTCTGCAACCATACGTTCAATTTCACTCTTTTGGGCATAGGGATATTTGTAAGGCCTGATGTTTGGAGGAACACTTCCTAGAATCAAATGAATAGCATGATCATGATAAAAAATAGGTAGGAGGCCTTTGGGAGTCTCAAATACATTGGAATGATTGTCCGAGACTTTTTGGAGATCTTGAGAAGTATATTATTTTGATGTTTGGACCTCTAGTGACCATAATTATGCAATTATGCCACGTTGTTATTTCTTTAGAAGCTTTGCCATGCCATTAGAGTTGATTATATTTCCTGGTTTCCCTACGATACCCCTTAATTCAACTTCCTTTCCTTCCCAAAAAAATTTCAAGAAAAGTTCTTGAAAATTAAAAGCCAGCGTACCCAAAGATTGTAACCATTGGACTCCTAGTACAACGTCAGAACCACCCATTGGAATGTAAAGCATTGGACTATTCAATACATATTCTCCCATGGTTTGTGTGATATTATGGCACTTTCCAGAGCAATTTATAGTTCCTCCATTTGCAGCCATCACTTGACACTCTGATGCTGGATATAGGAAGCAATTCAATTCCATGGATATTATACAATGAATAAAATTATGGGTACTATCCAAATTTATCAACACTATTACCTTTTTTCTTCTTGATATGTCCTTCTAACTTGAGAGTTTGAGGAGTGGTAATTCCCTCCAATGCATTACAAGATATGGTTAGATTCATTTCTTCTTTCTCTAGGGTTGGTTCATGGTGTATATCCTCTTCTTTTGAATTTTCTTGTTCCTTTTCTTCCTCCTCTTCACAATTTATGTAAAATAATCTCTTCTCAACACACTTATGACCTTTAGTGTATTTTTTATCACAACTATAACAAATCCCTTTTTCTCTTTTTTCTTCCAATTGTTGTGGTTTCAACCTTGTAGGTTGTGGAAGGCTAGGAGAAACAACACTTCCATCTCTATAGTTGTGGGTGGTAGGCTTCATTGTTGCCTATTTTTCCTGCCAACCTGAATTCCTTCTCCAATGAATGAGGTTCCCAAAGGCAAACCTCATGTTGGATGTTATCCTTTAAATTCCCTATGAAAACATTAATCCTTTGATTCTTTATAGTATTATTTACCCTTATATTCAATTTTTGGAAGTACTTAATGTGCTCTACTATTAAACCCTTTTGTTTGAGATTTATTAATTGGCTAAAGAATGTTGCTCTCTGTATCCTCATAATGTGCTATAATTTCCTTCTTAAAATTTGACCAAGTGACAAGTGGTTTACAAGAACAAAGCCATATATACCATACAAACTAATTGGGTTCTAAATATAAAGTTACAATGCATACCGTTTGTGTGTGTTTCACATTATGGAGATCAAAATATTGATCCATCTTTAGTATCCATGTTACCAGATCCTTGCCATCAAGCTTCCTCATATTAATCTTTGGAATATGGTGGGTCTTCAATCCAATGTTAGAGTCTATGAAATCATGATTAACATTTCTTTTGTTCTTATCATGAGTTTCATGTAATACATTTTTTCCATTAGGAATCATTTCTTCTAGCAACTTTTGCTGAATTGAGGCTTCTGTGATCCATAACATTTTTAAGAAGAGTTTTGGCGTAAATCACATGTAGAAGACCTTTGTCGACGTGTTTTGAACCAACTAGTGTGGTTCATCATCAGGACAAGTTGAGGAGTCAGATCATGGCTGCAAGTTAAATAGGGAGAGCAGATCTTCCAAACGGCTAGGTGTGACCATTAACAGCTATATAAAAACAGCTAGATTATATAATGATATTATAATTTTAATTATGGGTTAATAGTAATATAATATTATTGTCAAACCTTCCTTCAAACCTTCCATGTCTGCTTTTAAACTAGTCTTCAAATCTTCCATGTTGCCTTTCAATTTTGCTTCTATATCATCCATATTAGCTTCCATGCCATCCTTTAAACCCTCCATGTCTTACTTTAAACCATTCTTCAAATCATCCATCTTAGATTCCATTTCATTTTTTCTTACTCTTTGCAAGAGCGTAATTTGTTGCACTTGGTTTCGTAATTTTGATATATCATGTTGCATTTCTTCCTCTTCTTCATTTGTCATAGTAGAGATTTATGGTTTCTTACTAGGTGTTTCCATTTTATTTCTTTGAGTCATTTTGGAATAAAAAAATGGTATTTATGCATCACTATGCCCCTTGAATCACTTCAAACTGATTTTTCAAACAAAACTTACGCAAATTTTAAAAAAATACACACTTTTTTTCTTGCTTTGTAGGAGCTTGATATTGAATCTGATGTATATCTATAATTTCGGATTTCCACGGTCTAAAATTGCATTATGTGGTATCCCTATGAGTCTTTTTTCCAACCTCACAAGTCAGATTGAGATTGGAATCTTCAAGAAAGATTTATGCCTGATCTCCCATGGTAACCTAATTATAGTCTCGTTCAGTTTAGCAAACTTGTACGGAGTGCCACATGTCATTGTTTTGACCTTCAGCCTTGAAATTTATACATGAAAACTTATATTATGTGAAATTTCAGCCAATTTTTACAGACTTCAAATCTGATGCCTTAAACAAAAGTTATGATGATTTTCCCTAGGTCACTTGTTTGAGACTAAATTTTGGAGCCTGCAAAAACCCTAACTTCCTTGGATCATATCTCCGCAAATATAGCGAACCAAGATCTAAAATGTTAACATGAAGTTCACCATGACTTTAGCTGCACATGGTAACAATTACAACTTCTGAAGCCTCGTAGAAAAAAATTTATCGCGAAAATTCCAAGATGACCTGTTTGAATAAGAGAAACCCTAGAATCCAAAGCTCTGATACCAAATGTTTTGCAACCAGCTCACAAAAAAGAAGAAAATATAGATCGATGACTTTAAAAATAGCCTCTTCGAGGGGGAGAAATCCTTTACATTACATAAATGAACAATTCTTGGATGATTCAAATGACAAAACCTCCTTTCTATATGTAGGAGTCTTAGGGGTCACAATATAATCAGAGTCTACATAACAATAATAATGTAGGGGCACAAAAATAACAATAGTGGGCCTTTATGGGGTACAATAATAACAATTTGGGGACTACATGGGCACAACAATAACAATAAGGGCTACACTAGTATTATAGGGACATAATAAAGTACCAAATTAGCAAGTCCATCTTTATAGGAACCAACATTAGGTCATCATACATAGAAATCTTATGAATTCACCTACATGATTCATACTTAATTCATTTCACAACATCATCAACACTTAAATTTCATGTTCTAGTGCCTCTCCTTACTTCATATCCTAGAAATATATCTAAATCCTAGTAGTCGTCATGCCCTAGTAGACCTCACCATATCATTCCCTAGAATATAATCCCAAAGTAGTTCACCTCATAGCATCACAACCTCAAAGCATTACATTTCACAACATCATATACCTTAGTCCTTCATAGAGCACCCTTAACACTCCAAGAAACTCCTTAGACTCCTCTTTTTCACCTTTAAACCCTAAGCCTATACTCCTTATCTCCCGCATATCCTTCAAAAGCACTCATATATCCTTTATTTCTAGTGTTTCTATGTTCACTATGGGGCCGACCTGCAAAATTGGTTGAGCTAAATTGTACTTTATGGATGGGTTGACTAGACATAATTTGTCATATCTCCTCATTCTTGTTGAGTTAGAGTGAGTTCCATATACCATTGGAAAGGTCCTAGAATAATATTTTCAATTATACATCCCATGGCTCCATTTGAGCTAGATCATTAGAGTAAAAGGGCCTTCAAATATAGAATATCCAACTTAGGCATCAGAAGTCCAAAATAAATATTTCCAACAATCTCCATATTCTAATATTTATCTTTGGAATTTGTAGTCTCCACCTATATTTGACATCAATGATGACAATATTTCCAAGAAAAATAGGTGGTTGTCAATAATTTAGGATGAAAATGTCAAATATGTTAATGAGTTTGCATGTGAATGAAGACATTGTATTATTATTTTAATACTGCTTTATTTTATTTTATTTATGTTGTAAGACCTTAAAGAGGAGACTCTTGGCCTAATAATGATGTTGGTTAAGGATTCTTGGGAGATGTGTATGGGGAATTGATAAATAGGGAAAAAGAGGAAATGTTGAGGGGCACTGGATGTTAGATCTTTGTTTTGAGAAATCGAGTAAATTATTAATTTTTGTAGTGCATGCATGCATATCTATATATATATATATATATATATATATATATAATATATATTATTATTATATATATATATATATATTATATATATATATATTATATATATATATATTATATATATATAAGCGCTCTTTGTTAGTAGGGAGGATATTTTTTCTTCTCAGTAAGTGGTGAAAGATGGATTTGTAGGGAATGTGTGTGTGCGTAAAAATATTATCATGATATACCTATTTTTTATATATATATATATATATATAGATGAGCTCTTTGTTAGTAGGGAGGATATTTTTTTTCTCTCAGTAAGTGGTGAAAGATGGATTTGCAAGGGAATGTGCATGTGCGTAAAAATATTATCATGATACCTATTGTGCATTGTTATTATTTGAGCCCTTGACATGCACGGATAGGAAACCAAAGTGGTTTCCTAGTGTTAGGAATCTAGATGAGCTCTTGGTTGGTAGGGAGGATATTCTTTTGCTATATGAAAGTGGTGAAAGAAGGATTTGTGGAAAATTTTGTTGGTTATATTATTCTTTCATAGGACAATTTCAAATAGTAAAAGGGGTATTATTATTGTTAACTTCAATGGTATTCTACTAAAAATTAAAAGCAAAATGCTACCAAATCTCTTAGTTAAAATTGCATTTAATTAAGTGTCATTTTAAATGCTCAATATTTAACATTGATAGTTGAGAAACAAGGTTGATGGTATGCTCTATGCTATTTTTTCTTAAAGACCACCTAAATTACTAAAACACCATTACTTTAGCTAGTATGAAAATGTAGGTTGTAGTTAACTAAAAGAAAACACAACTATACAAAGTAATTATTAAACACTAGAAACCTTCTCAAGGTCATAAAATTTTAAAGGGTTGCTACAACAAGGATAAACAACTCTTTAGAGTTATTAATATTGTCATCTCCATGCAAAGAGAAAGTAATTCAACCTTGACCAAGTGCAACAAAAGTTTTGACACTTAGTGAGTAGTGCCTTAAAAATTTCTTCTTCAGCAAAGAATTATGACAACATAAGGACCAACACTTCTACCTCCAACTCAATGGTTACCATTGCTTCTCAAGGGGGGCTACCTTACATGTGGGTTAATCAAATCCTTATGAATGAACTGATGCCCTTGTTGATGAATCAATCCACTGTGGGTGAATCGATTCCTTTATCATGAGGAGAGATAATATGTCATATTGACATATGCGATTTATCTGACATTTGAGTTGGGGGTAGTACTGCATTTGCAATGGAGGAAAATTTGAGGGAATTTTTAAGGTTATACCACATTTGCAATGGGTGTGAACTGGAATCCCACTCCCATTCATATTGCTGATATGTTGTACCCTAGTGTCATTTACATTTGTAACAAGCCACTCACAAACTCAAGTGTAGAAAATGCCTACATCTCATCGTGATTGCACACACACACACACACACATATAGATTGTGCATCATGCCTTATCTACAATGAACAATGAATCTTACATCGCATATGATTAACATGGTTCCTTCAACATATTGGTACTCAACTTCTCATGCCATATTAACTTCAAATTCTTTAACGATGTTAGTGAGATAAAAGTTAACTAATATTACACTAGTGTAAAAAAATTATGATTTAGTCTACACCCAATCAACTTATTACTAAAAATCATAGGATTTCATATTCTTGTTCAACATATATTGAGCAACTTTGTGAATGTCTCATTAATGGAAACTTATCACTTTGTTTTGTATAAATATATATCAATCTCTATGTAAATCATCATCTAATTTGTAACCATTTTCTGAAATCAAGCTCTACACAACAATTACCATATCTTGCACCTCAATGATATTACACATTTCTTTGAACAAGCCAATTCTTTGTGGCACAACTCTTTTGTTCCTATAATAAACATATAATTGAGCAATTTCCTTATGTTTAGTTCATGATTTGATTACGGATTTTTCATTAGTATTGTTATTATGTTTATGTGCATTTAATCTTTAAGTCTATTATGTGCTCTATTTTTTGGATTTACTATCTATAATAAAAAATAGACTACACATCTCATAATCTCTTTTACACCAATACTTGATAATTTGTTTAAGTTTTTGCTAGAATGAATTATTGTTCACTATTATTCATCACCTTGTCACGTCTAATCCACCATGACCAATTTTTATATCATATTTTAGTGCACACCAATCTCACCATAAACTAAAAGGGAGATATAGAATTTAGATCCTTATCCTTATATTAGTCTTGTTGATACATTTTAATGGTCATAGATATAAATGATAGGGATTTTTCTTTTATATGATTCCAAAAGTACATCGTTGCTAACAAATTATTTTTTTCATCCCTCAACGTTGAGCAAATAAGTATGCACTAAGTTTGTTTTTTGTTTTGTTTTGTTTTTTGTGACCAAATGAATTGTCAATTGGACTAGTTTCGTACTCATGACATAGGGGCAATTCTTACTACTACCACTATAACCTATATGTGCCTATATATGTCCCTTTTGTATGTATAGGTAAGTCGAGAGATGTGAACCTTGAATCTTTTGGTACATAAATTTTTTTATCACAACAATTGCCAAATAAACTGCCCCACAATAATGAAGTATACAAAAAATTACTAAAATTCTATTAAAAATTAGAATTAAAAAAGATAATGTAATCCTCATAATTGTAATTAGTAATTTGTTTAAATTATTATGATACCAGTTTTACATTTTAAACCACATCTCTCCACCTTCTTAAATTAAGTCTTACACAAGGGTGATTTAGAATTATTTTATTCCTAACTCAGAGAAATGTGATTTGGAGTAATTTCATCACTTATATGAAAATTTAAGGAAAACATCAATCATAATTAAAAAATAAAAAGTTAAAATATAACCTTTCTAAATCATAATCATAATCATATATATAAAAATATAATTAATTACAAATATACAAGCAGTAGTGTCGATTTCGATTTTGAGATATTTTAACGAAAGGGAAAAGTAATTTCAACACAAGCAATGGTGTTGATTTCGACATAACACTTTACGTGAAAGAAACGCAGATAGACACAAAGTTTCCATCAAAGGGCCCATATTAAATTTTATAAAAGATGAAAAGTCCATATTCAAATTTGTAAACCATGGTCAGTGACTATTGCTTACCGCGTTCACATTTCCTACAGTGACATCAATCAAAACAATGGCATGCAATGGCCGGTGTGTCAAATTTGAGAGGGGCCTGATCTGTTCGCTTCTTAGGATAGTTACACTACACTTTGCTTGAATTCTTATTCTAGTTTCCACTCTTTGTTTGGTATATATTATGGATATAAATTCTAATGATATGCAAGTTTATGGATGTAAGTTTAATTACAAATGAGTTGTTGAATCTTAATTATGAAGAGTACACAATAGATAATGAACAAATCTAAGCAAATATGTCATCTATTTTATTCCAGGTTCATATATTCTATTTCACTAATAGTATCTAACATGTTGATTAATAGTTATTTTATTACATTCATAATGCTATATGATTACCTATTAAAATTCATGACATGGTTATTGCTTTTCTATCTAACATGATTATTATTTCAGTGCTTTGGCAGACCTTTCAACTACTTAGTATGTAATTCATGGCATCCTCATTAATATTATAGATAAAAGGAACAAAAAACATAGGTAAGAATATAATTTACAAATCTCAACAATCCATCAATCTTGTATAACTTTGGTCAAACTCATCATAAAGATAATGCATAGTTTTTCCTCATTTCACATGAGACTATTTAATAATTATGTTAGGGATTAAAAACTCTAATAAGCTTGGTGAAATTTTATAACTTGTTTGTTCTTAAAATTTTATAACTTGTTTGTTCTTCATTAAGTTTAGATATGAATTTGCATAAAATGAACCTTGTCGACACCACAAAACCAAAAATTGCGATTAATAAAATTTTTGACTCTATTCATTCAATTTATAACATCATCAACTCCTAACTCCTTCATTTTCCAAAATGGTCATTCCCCTTTTCACGATACCATGCATATTTACATATCACACTCTTCACTTTCCTCTTCTTATTCCTTTTAACATTGACATTAGTGTGACAACACTTTGCAAATATTTTGTAAATGTGCCATAGCTTTATTTCTTTTCCTCTACTTCATACAAAGCCTAAGTTCAATGATATGTATCCATTATAGCATTAATGTTTGGAACAACATTTTTGAAACTAGGCGTGGTTCTTAGGAAAGTGAGGGAGAAGATAACAAAATTTTTATCATCATCAAGCTTATGAACTAGGGATTATGCTTTAACATCCCACTCTTTCTGTCATTTTTGCATGGTTTGAGAAATGAAGTAAATAATCAATATCCTCACTGAAATAACATATATGGTGGTCTATATGAGTAATTTCCTTTAGTTTTGTGCTTCTATGGATATTTGGAAGCTCAAAATTATAAACATCTTAACCCAAAAAATAAGCATTTTAGGCAATCATGCTAGATTGCCATATTCCTAGAGGCCTATAACACAATTAGAGTCTCTATATTGTTTTTAATAATATTTCCATAGGATTATAGTCATTCAACAAAGGCATTAAGATATACTATAAGTTTGATCCATGTGGATATTGGTGGCCACACGCCTATTCCACTTGGACCCACACAACTGTTTCTTTCATTTTTTTCAGTTTCCTTAATTGTAGCACAATTTACTATTTTTGGCAGTTTTTCAGGTCCTGAACTTCTAGAGCCATTTTGAGGCTTGAAACGACGTTTTTTTGAAAAAATGAGCAAACATGTTTCATTACTTAATGTTTGTAGTCAAAATTTGTAGTACTTGGATAGATATTTCTAACGAGGTATTGTACATGTCAAACGGAGATCGTATGCCAAAGTTACGGACCCCAGAGGTTGATGTACCAAATTACCCAAACGAGGCCCATAGTTTTGGTGCTTCATCTCCTAGAGTTAGGTTTTTGGATTTTTATGGTTTCCCATTATTTCTCAATAATAAATAGGCCTTCGAGCCTCATTATAACGTAGTTCAGAGGCATATAGCCACCACATTTCTTCTCAGAGATAAGTTACCATTGCCCTAGCTACTTTATTCCATTTATGTGTGTAAGCATACTTCAGTTTTTTGATATTAATGAAATGAAGTTTAATTTCTGTTGCATCTTTGTGTATATGTTTATTTCTATATTTTGTGTGTTCCTACATAAGTCTGGATTAGTGTTATCAAAGTGGTTTGATCTTTTTTTTTTCTTTGCATGTCCCAATGAGGCCAGGGTACAAGAAGTTAGGGATTGAACTGGTTGAACCTTTACAAGACCAACCTTGAAAACCCCGACAACCTCCCATGGCGGAAGAAAAGAAAGATGAGGTGGCAGGAGATCCTTCAAAATGTTTCTCAAGGAAGCTCTTGAGCAACAGAGGAACGCGATGATGGATAACTTTTCCTAGATTCTTCAGTAGCTACCCACAGGCGACACATCTTCATCCAGCAGCCACTTTGGAGGCGCCACTCCTTTGGTACAAGTTAAATTTGTTATTCCCATATTTGAGGACCAGATAGATGTAGATGTCATAGATAGATGGTTCAATCTGTTAGAAGGATATTTTCCAGTTCATGACTTTTCTAATCGGAAAAATATTACTTTTGCAATTCTCAAAGTCACCCCACATGTCAAGGACTGGTGGGAAACCTACTATGAATAAAAGGATGAGAGGGAACCATCATTTTTTCAACCACGCCCACTTGGAATTATTTCTAAGACACCATCACGCAACAATATTACCCTATCGGGAGCTATGAATATAAATACATAAAGTGGACCACACCGTGGCAATGAAGGGACAAAGATGTGTCAAAGTTCACAAATGCTTTCCATACCCTTCACACAAAGATGGGTATTAAGGATTCTTAGCCACATTTGGTACTCAAGTACCATGACTGTCTACACAAGTACATCCAGGATGAGATAGAGTTCTTGGACATCTCCTCGCTTGGTGCTGCCTATCGATACATTGTCAAGATCGAGTGGAAATTTAAATAGAAGAAAATATACTTTGGATCTACCAATATGAAGCAAGGGAAAGGTGCCCCCAAGCCATAGAACAAAGGAAAAATCCAATATGGGGCAACCCAGGATAACCTGTTGAATCCGCAAGAAAAGAACAACACAAATAAGACAAAGAATAACATAGGGAAATGGTGTGAGTTCCATAAGAGCCCCACACACAACACAAGTGAGTTTTGAGATAAGCGGTCACTAGTGGTCAAGCTGAAGGATTCTGAATTAGATGCATGTTCTGACTCTGAGTCAGAAAATGACAAGGGGAATGATGAAAGGAAGTAGATTATCAATGCGGAACCTAGTGCCACCATTTTCACCACCAATATCCAGAAGGATGAGCCCAAAGATCCATAGGAAGGGGAGCGACTCTTCCACTCACAGATGTGGGTGAAGGGTTCCCTGCTACATTACATTGTCGGTAGTGGGAGCTAAAAGAAATTTGTGAAGTAATTGGGCCTACAGACCACACCACACCTCAAGTCGTACACCATTGGGTGGCTTCACCAAGGGTGAGATCTCTACGTTAGCCAATATTGTTTCCTTCCATACAACATGAAGCCCTTCACGAATGAGGTATTGTGTGATGTTTCTTCTCTTGAAGTTTTTGTTGTATTATTAGGCCAACCATACTTGTGGAAGTGACATGTTACGTATGAGTCTACGCCTTGCATTTTTTTTATTACTTTGGGTGATAAGTTGTACAAGATACTAGAGGTAGCACCCCCTCCCACCATTTCTTTGATTACTATGAAGCAATGTAGTATGATCATTTCCCAGACTGAGAAATTTGTTTTCCTTATAATTCACCCTCAAGGAAAGAAGAAGATTATGGCCACAACCTCCCGATAGGGCTCCTCCGCACGACAACAACAGATGGACAAGGTTGTGGAGGCGTGCATGGACATCTTCACCTCACCCACAGGGGTACCTCTACACTTTCAGGTCAAGTACTCCATTTGGTCCGACCTTGGGTGCGTCGCTACCCAATGGACTAATCTATCGACGCACTGTTTTGGAGAACAATGAAATCAAGAGCCAAATTTAGGAATTGTTGCAAAAAGGGAAAATTGGGCCGAGTTCATCACCCTGTGGGAGCCCAATCACGTTGGTACAAAAGAAGGATGGGACGTGGAGACTTTGTATTGACTATTAGGTGATGAACAATATCACTGTCTGGAACAGGTATCCAATCCCACAAATTGATTACCTTCTATACCAGCTTAAGGGGGCCAAATGTTTCAGTAAGATTGACTTGAAGTCTGGTTATCATCAGGTACCGATCAAACCATCCAATGTGTGGAAGAATGCCTTCAAATCCAAAGAGGGCCTTTTTGAATGGTTGGTCATGCCTTTTGGGTTGACAAATGCCACCACAACCTTCATGAGGCTGATGGAAAAAATATTGCGACTCTTCACGGTGTATTTGGAAGACATTTTGATCTTTAGCCAGATTTTGGAAGAGCACATCCACCATATTTGGGAGGTCCTCCAAACCCTGCAGCAACACAAGTTGTGCGCCAATTTGGAGAAATGTACTTTTGGTATGACCCAGGTCAAATATCTGGGGTACATTATTGATGAGCGAGGTGTGCATGTGGACCCAGCCAAGATACAAGTCATTTGGGATTGGCCAGACCCAACCACTCTAACAGAGCTCCACAAATTGTTGGGTCTTTCCAACTTCTACCGCAGGTTCGTGTTGGGTTTCTCTCATATCACTTGAACCTTGAGTCAAGTCACCAACGAAGGAGTGAATGCAAAGTTATTTTGGTTTGAATCCCAATAGAAGATGTTTGCCGAGTTGAAGCATTGCCTCTTCTCTGCACCAGTGCTCACATTATTGAACCTACTGTTATGGTTCTATAATTTATAGGATCAATGATCATTGAGTATTTTCTTTCAGTATTTCAGACTGTAAATAATATAGCTTTCTGAAAATTATTTCCAAAAAAATAGCTAGAAAAGTGAAAATAAAAAATGAAAAAAGGGTATAAATATAAAAGAAAAAGAAAAAAAAATGACAAATGAACCCCATAAAAAATTAATAAACATGAAAGTGATGCTAGCTTAAGAATCACTACTAGCCTTCTGGCTTTGTAAAAGAATAAATATATGAAATTGTGTGCAGCTTGTTTAAGATGCCACAATCCTTTCTTGCTTGAAGCATACTATTTAATCATGCTCAAGTTGTCTTCAATTTATGTCAATTACATTAGAAGGAATAACTTAACCAAACAGTTTAATATTGGTTAAGATTAGATAGGTAGAAATAGGTGACTAATGTTAATCCAACTGTTTAATATGGACTAATTTAGAATATTATATTAGTATAGTGTATGAAATAGATAACCTTTGTCTTTGAGAATACGAATTCAAGGGGTTTGCATGCCAAAATGCATCCACTTTCATTGTTTTTTAGCATTAGAATTGGAAAATGAGGATTTTTTGTGTAATATGTCCGAAGTATTTCATTATCCAAAATTTCATGCCTTGGGCTATATTTTATACACCAAAAGAATTTGGCGGGCCCTCTGGTGCTAACATCCCCACACTTACCTACCACTCAATCATCCCCCCGCTTACATCCAACGACCCATAAAGAACTTTAGACCCCCCCAAAGAACCAGGGTTTAACGATGGGGGGGGGTCTAAAAATAGGTTTACTGCTCCCCGACATGGTGCCATCAAGTGAGTTCCGACCCCCCCTCCATAAACCCGATACCACCATAACCCCCTCCGAAAGTGGTTTTTCCTTCTTGCCTATCGCAAATTCCCGCCAATGGTAGCCTCCATGTCCTATCATAGCCACCATTCCTGTCGCGCCACCTCACCCATGTCCTATCATTCCTGCTAATAGTCCCACTCCTCTCTTTCCCCAGTCACCAAATTTCGCATCAAAGACTGTTTCAGCCTCCATTAATATCCTAACCATCTACCACGCCATTACATGGAGTTTAATGTCTAAAGAGACTATTTATCTAAGACTTAAGACCAGTTTCACTACTGATAAATACAGGATTTCACACTCAATCACACTTTCTTTCCATCACTTATTTAATTCAATTCCCTCCTCTTTATACTGAAATTCTTTCTGAAACGTTCCTACTAGCCATAGTTGAGTTATCACCAGTGGTTTTCCACTCTTTATTTCCCAAATTAATCGAATCACAATAATTCCTTACTATTGCAATCTTTGATTCTCTTCTTGAAAACCACCATGGCACCTAAAATGCCCCTGTGATCAATCTGATGTTAAATCCCCTATGATTTAGACCATATTCCACTTGCAGAACGAGATTATAAAATCAATGAAACTCAATTCGAAATCGACATGTTTGAACTACGTTGTTGATTCAGAGACAACTTCCTTGACCAATCCAATGAAATACATCTTTAGAAATCTAGAATACCTCTATTTGATATTCCTCAATCCTATCATTTCCTTAAGTTTTCCTAAGATGCCAAACCTCTTACCTTGTAAGCAAGAGGGCCATAATTTCCCCAAATGGTGAAATTCTCTTCACCATCATAGCTGACAACATTAATCAAATGTTATAGGTTCCCCATTGTGATTCCCTCTCGCCCTTCTCCATTGAATCTCTCAAATAAATCTACTAGAAGTTAACAATTTCCTAGATAGCATCTATCTTTGAAATTTTCCTCCCTGAAGATTCCCAACTCCGTAAGAAAAATCCCCCATATCCCTCTTCTATGTTCCCTCAAGGAACAAGACAAATTATTTCTATTTTCTCTTCCGTTCTTGGTTACTACTTAGATGAGTGGGTAGATGAGCCTATTCTAGGCATTTTGTCCACTCTTGCTTCAGAAGAAGGACCACCAGTCACCTTTGACTATGGTCACTTATCAATTATAATTCATGAACAATTCCTTCAGTTTTTTAATTAAGGAATGCTCAGATTCTCATATATTTTTATGTACATGTTTATATTTTTCCAAGAAGATAAGTTTCCATTCTCAGCGCAAAAAGTGGATCAGTAAGGAGAGCCACAGTCAGTTGTTTTCTAGACTTCTTTAGTCAGAAAAAAATCACAGGAGTACATATTTTCATAGTTTATAGATCAATTTGTATATCCAACCACGTGTGTGTTGAGTGGCCACCAGGTTCCAAGGATCAACGAAGAAATTTAGAAGGTTATACAACTCAGTAAACAAGTTAAAATAGGGGATTGGTTCCTTTACCAATCATTTACATAGATTAGAGTGTATGGTTCAGAGCTGCCACCATACAAACTACCCAAATGCTTACCCATGGGGATATTTTCCTTGGAATATATCAGGGAGATAATTCATTCTAATGATATACACTTTGTGGCACCCAAGAAAAAATCCCAGTTCAGGATTAAGACACAAGTTGGGCCATTCATTTGAAACACTAGAGCAACAGGAGAGGAAGCAAACCTCTTTCTAAAACAAATGAAATTCCCTCTCAGTTTCACTTGGTCTTATGACCGCTTGGGATAATTTCCAAGTTGAGAGTAGAGCAAAAAACTACACCATATGTGCACACATAGAGGCCTGAAATTGAAAAGTATATGAACTTGCACACTTGGGTGGACAACACGTTGCAGGAGGTCAAGGAATAGGTACTTTCAAGGATAGCTTTAGAGAATCCACTACCCAAAGAGAAATCAGAAAAGAGAGAAAGGGAGGATGACTCCCCAATCACCGAAGTATCAACTAAGGAATTTAAAATATATACTAATAAACTTAAAGCTTGCTCCGGTTCTAAAATAGAATTTCCATCACTAGATGAAACACAAGGCACTATTGTGCTCTCAAGTTTGAAGACTTTCAAGCTAGACAATGGAACTACAGAATCTCCATCATCTTCATTAGTTACCAAGGATATTCTAGCTATTGTCGCTCAAACACCTAAAACTTCTATATAACATAGAGAGTTGGACATTTTTTAGAGGTACAAGGAAATAAAGAAAAGGAATGGCGCCATTCATGACAACATATCAGCTCACTTAAGAAAACAACCATCTTCAATTCAGCACAAACTCATATCAGCATATGATACTAAGAAAGTAAGAATGCATATTGCATTCTTACAAGCTGAGGTCCATCAACCAAAGTCAGCAGTAGACTTAAAACATACCACTTTTGAATTTGAGGCAAAGGATGTCCATCCTTTGGATCAAATAGATATGCATGGACAGGCAGGTGAGATGGTATATTTGACTTTCACATAGACTGCTATCACTGCCTCAAAATTACAACTCACTCTAAATAATGTGCAGTCGCAACTCAAATTGGAGAAAATCTCCTCATTGGCCAAGGATACCAAAATCAAATACTTGGAGGAAATGATAGTCAAAGCAGCTATTGATTCAGAAAATGAAAAAGATACAGAAGAAACAATAAGAAAGAAGAATGGTTATATTACAACATTGAAGAAGCAATTGAAGCTACCAACAATTGAACAACCGCAAGCTAAAGAACTTGGAGAGACAAAGTTACAAAAGGAAGAAACGTTAAAGTTGCTAGTGGAGCAAGCAGCCCAGATTAAATAAATGGAAGCAAAAATGGATAAGTTAATAAAGGAAGAGGAGTAGAATTCAAAGATTTTTGTGGTTCCTCTTGATGTAGTTCCTCTTGCATCTTTGATTCAAAAAGGAGTCTCTACAACAAACACTATTTCCAAAAAATCTTCCTCAAAAGTGCTTCCCACCTCAGTGGTGGATGACTCAATCAAATTGGCACAATCTATGGAAAATATGACAATACAGGGAGAAGAGTTGAAGAAACTGAAGCAGGAGATAAAATTTTTGCAGGAACAGAGTGCAAGGCATGAAAATTCCTACTTGACAGAAAGATATAAAACTCACAGTTTGTCCCAAAGATTACAGAAAATGGAAGAATATTGTGCCGTGGGAAAACATTGGCATAGGTGAAGGAAAACATCTGGAAAAAAATTAATGAAGACATGGGAGAAATTTGGCCTTCCATCCAAATAATTTTTGAATAGAAGGAACTTTTTGAAAGGTCGGCTGAAGCTATTGAGCAGGTTAGAAAGTAGCTAGGAGACAAACGTGATGAAGGCACTGACTAAAAGGAACCTGATGAGACAGGTAGAGGAGAAAGGGAAAAACATGAACACAGGCATACATAGATTCTTTGCCAAGATGGAGCCTCTCTATAAGAAGGGACTTCCAAACCTTTTAGTTATAAATGACAAACTCAGTACATGGCCAGATTGTAGTGCATAGATGATGAATAAGGCGAGAGACAGCTTGAAAGTTATAGCTAGAACACGTAGCATGATAAGAAGTGAATTTCTAGAAGCACTATCATTTGATCTTGGCATCTAGTATGAAATTACAAATTTGTGCATCACTCGACCGAAATTTTCCAGGTATACCGAAGTTGATGAAGTGTACATAAAATTAATGAAGATGAATATCCCAAGCGAACAACGTCGGGATAAACTCTGAGAATTACTAGAGTAAATGGTAAATTTAGCAGCACATCTTAGCATCATAACACATCACAACCAGTTGTTCCTTCATTTTGGTGCCACCACTTTAGATAGTTCAATTTTCCTCATTTCATTGTAATAAGTTATCTTAATTCAGTCCTATCACTTTGTATATACATCCTTGTCATCTTGACATGATATTTTCGTATTTCAGTTATAATTAATTCAATTGTTGAAGTAGTGCAGGTTGGTTTTTGTATGAAGAAACACTATTGTGTATCTTTTGCTGAAGCATCAACTGATTTTCCAAAGTAATACAGAAGCTATTTCATAGGATTCATGTGTCAAATTGGTGGTGAAGTACATCTATCTATTATATGTGTTTATATCTCTTTGTTTATAGCACATGATTGTTTTCTAAAAATCTAAATTATTCAATAGATAAATAAAGGGCAGAATTTGTTGAAATTTACACTTTGTGCCTAGCTACCAATAATTTTTATGTTTTCTTTTGATCTTTGAATATAGAATTCAGGTAACAATGCATTATATTTTAAAGTGAATCTGCTATGTTCTTCTTCTTCGTTTCACGGAATTTAAAGAATCCAGTCTATTTGGCTACCTTACCTTGTGAGATCTATCTATACATACTCAATTTAATCAATATTTTATGTATCAGACTCCATAGCCCAATGGAAATCTAAGTTATCAACCAACCACTCAAATAAAAATCAAACCCCCAAACTTCATAGCTAGTCTAATATTCAATTAAAAAAAGTTAAATATTACAAAGAGAGCCCTCTCTGAAGTTGGTAGGGCTAGATCCCATCTTCCAAAGTTGGTTTGTGGTTACCTTGGTTATTTTCTTCTGCAACCTCAGAAAATAGTTGAGTGATAACATTATGGCGACCATACTGGGGAACATAAAATAATACTTTATTCCATCATCATAAGATTATTCCCTAGTTTCTATATCCTTATTTCATGAAATTTAATGATTAACTCATTGCAAATAAAGGATTAGAGGTTGTTTTACTTTTAGAAGAAAAAACAAAAAAAAATTGGCTCCAAAAAGAGTTTATATTCAAGCCAATACTGATCCAGACCCACCTGAAATTATAGGCAATCTGTTGGGTCCCTATAATACTAATGATTACCCCATTACTATTGTAGTTGTATCCCTTATTAATATTTTTGTGCCCCTATTGTCCCGATATTGTTATTACTGTGCTCCATAGAATCCCTCTATTGTTATTTTTGTGGTTTTATATTATTATTGTTAGGTCAGCTGGGTTATATTGTGACTCCTTAGACTCCTATATATAGAAAGGAGGTTTTGTCATTTGAATCATCCAAGAATATTTCATTTATGTAATGTAAAGGAGGTTTCCCCGAAGAGGCTGAATTCTAAGGCGTTGATCTATCTTTTCTATCTTTTTCTTGAGATGGTTTCATAACATTTGGTATCAGAGCTTTGGATTCTATGATTTCGCTGCTCCAAACAGGTCATCGTGGCATTTTCGCTATAAATTTTTTTCTGCGACATTTCAAAAGCTAAAAAAAGCCCATTTTAGAAGAATTCGCACTGAATCTCGGGTCAAAATTTTAGAGCTTTCCGCGCTATATTTGCGGAGATATGATATGAGGAAGTTGGTCTTTTTGCAGACTCCTTAATTACATTCGAAACAAGTGACCTAGGGAAAATCATCATAAATTTCTCTCTGAGCATCGGATTGAAATTTCATAAGAAGTTACAAAAAGAGGATGGACTGTAGTTTCTGGTATATATTTTTCAGAGCCAAAGGTCGAAATAGTGACTCGCGGCACGTCGTACAAGTTCGCTCTACTGAACTAGTATATAATCAGGTCACTATGGGAGATTTCACATAACTCTTCCTTGGAGAATCCAATTTGGATCACACTGGTGGCATTGGAAAGAGGACACAAAGCGCTACTGTAGGTCACAATTTTAGAACTGGATGATCCGAAAGGACAGAGATACATCAGAGGCAATATCGAGCTCCTACAAAGTGAAAAAAAGTGTGTAGATTTTTTTAAATTTTTCCTTAAGCTTGGTTTGAAAATTTATTTTGAAGGAATTCAAAGGGCATAGTAGAGAATTATTATCGGTAAATGATTCCCCGAGTAAAGAAAATGCAAACACCTAGTAAGAAACCTGAATTCTCTAGCATGACTCATGAAGAAGAGGAAGAAATGCTACATGATATATCAAAATTACAATACCAAGTGCAACAAATGTCACTCTCACAAAAGCTAATAGAAACTAAGATAAAGGGCATGGAAGCTAAGATGGATGATTTGAAGATAGATTTGAAGAGAGACATGGCAGATTTGAAGACAGATTTGACAATTTTTCTACAAAAATACGTACTAATGATGAAAAGGTAGTAAAGGAAACTCATGATGCGAACAAAAGAAATGTTAATCATGATTTCATAGACTCTAATGTTGGATCGAAGACCCACCATATTCCAAAAATCGATATGAGGAAGTTTGATGGCAAGGATCCCGCAACATGGATATTATAGATGGAGCAATTTTCAATCTCAATAATGTGCAAAACACACAAAAGGTACGTATTGCAACTTTATATTTGGAACCAAATCAGTTTGTATGGTATCAATGGCTTTGCTCTCGTAAACAAATTATCACTTGGGCAATTTTTACGGAATAATTGACAGCGCATTATGAGGATACAAAATGCAACACTTTTTTTAGCCAATTGATAAGTCTCAAATAGAAGGGTTCAATAATGGAGCACATTGAGGAGTTCCAAAAA